>JAOUQW010000014.1:12167635-12179122 GCA_028565825.1 Olivaichthys viedmensis
CTGATCGTGCTTTGGATACGACTGATCCAGTTTCAGCAAAGCGTTTTAGAGTCAAATACAGTGGCAATGAAAAAAATTCCCAGATTTTCAATGTGCTCTCAGACCCCACTGTACACTTGTCCTATAAGATATCTTGCTGCTCGTAGATGTCTTCAGCAGTCTCCCATGTCGCAAGTCTTCTGTCCATTTGTGATGCAGTGTCATAGCGACTGTATGTCCCATGGCACAAAGTGTGTGTTGGTGTGTGGTGGAAGCTTTAGATTTGACATGAGGCCCCTTCTCAAGAAAGAAGTCACCTTTATTGCCGATATATTAAAGTCTGACTGACTACTGTGCTTGTTATCTAAGCAAGGAAAGGTATTTTTATACAGCATTTATTTACAGCTTCTATACATGTGACAATCAGTAACACGACAGAGGGGGACATGTTTGGGCTCGTCTACCTGCTCCTCCCACTCCTCTTCAGACGAAAACGCACACATATAACATGGCACACCACCCTTTTTTTTTTTTTAAAGAAGAGGGAAAAAGCACAGTTCTTTGGGAATTGTTTCCATTAAAAAAAAGACAATATAGTTTATTTTACCTCTTGAAAAGCTACGTTCACTACGGCTGCATTTGCATTGTCGCATGGCAGTGGGGTTTAGAAGGATCAAAGAAAACAAACGAAATGCACATCTGAAGCGAGAGGAGGAAAAATACTGCGGTGTGGCAATTCTTTGTATCTCCTAATTGAAGTGAATACTACGGAAGAAAAAAATATATAACATTTGAGCATGATGATTGTATTTCTAACAGTACACGTTGAACACTACTGCTATACAGGTAATAATAGTTGAGTGCACCTAGTATATCAGCTCTTTTTCATGGTACTGTGGAACAAATCAACCTTTTGCTGCCCGCTCAGCAGGCCCGCCTTTGTGAATTTAGAAAATGGCTTATGTCCCAAAGATCCAGAGAGGCCAGGAGCGGATCTTCTTTATATTAACCATGTTGTTTTTGAACCAAAGGACTATGTATATGTGCACTTGGTTATCCTAAGTGGTCATAGCTTTTTTATTTTTTTATTTTAAACAATACTACCTCTATAATCATTCAATTATGCTCTTCCACTTAACACAAGATTTATAGGAAAAAAGCCTGATATGTGTTTAAGCAATTTCTTTTTTTAACATGTAATGTGCAAGATATTTGATGTTATTACTGTTGATTACTGGATTATGTGATATTAGTGCCCAGTATTGCCTACTTATTGTGGCAGATTTTCTGTTTGTTTGTGTGCCGTTTTCAGTATACTCAGGACACATTTTGAGTCATCTGAGTTAGGACATTCGAATTGAAAGGGGGCGGGACAAGAACAGTGGTCAGGCACTCTTGACTGGACACCCTATTTCTTCCTGTAGTTGCCCAGCTGAACGGCAGAGCGGTCAAAGACGCAGCGGAAGGTGATGGGTTGAACCTCCCAGTACGGCACGGGGTTGCTGAACAGACTGATGCCGGAATACATGGCCTTCTTGGTGTTGTAGCTGGGGGGGCAGAAGTCTTCCGTTCCCACGGCGGCTATCTTGTTGGAATGAAGATAGATCACCTGGTGATAGTAAAAAAAAAAGAAAAAAGGTCAGTGGTCTATAAGGGTACCACAAATCCAATTTAACAGCATGACTAACAGGCATGTTCGAGATTGCACTGGAAGACATTTAGCCACTTATGTGCATTAAGGAGGTCCATTTTGGTAAGACTGCTCACCTGGATGTACTTGTGCTCGGGCAGACCAGCAGGCACGGTGGTTAGAACATTGTGGTCCAGGTGGAGCTCCCTCAAGTGTGGCATCACGGCCAGAGTCCCGTTCTCCACAAGACTGATCTCATTATTGCTCAGGCCAAGCCTACACACACACACACACACACACACACACACACTGTATTACTATCTTTGTGTAGCATTTTCAGTGACTTGTGTATTACTTTGGCTAAATAAAGCAATGACTAACTCTACACCTAACACGCTGAGAAGGACACTGATGTCTTTACTCATGCATTTATTTTATTCAATCATCATGCATTCAATCATCAACTAGTTATGTATTTAATTGAGGGAGAAGCTGCACAATGGAGTCATATAAGCATTTAAGCAACATCGATTCAGCTCATGGAATCGTGCCCTGAAGATGAAAAATTTTAATTTCATTTGAATTTTGTTAGATTTAGATACTAAATGAGATACTCCCACCACACCCACTTCCAGTTAGCGAAAATATTACATGACAAGGTTCTTGAGGTTCTTACTTGGCCAGGTGCTTGAGACCTTTCAGGCTGCCGGCAATGACCTTGGTGATCTTGTTCCCATCCAGGTGAAGCTCTGACAGAGAGGTGGGCAGACCTGAAAGGATTTGTAACCAAGATCAAAAAAAGAACAGTGAGGTTACATTCTGTCTAGTCATCAGAGGCCGGTTCAAATTATAGGACAAGTTTCATGGTGTGCAGGATATCAGCAAAGTATGAACAAAGATCTGCTGTGTATCTGAGTGACATATCCTGTTTATTGTAAGTTGCTGAATTTCTCCCACAGTCTCATGAAATAGAAGATACACAAATAAGACTGAATCCTGTCAAATATACCCCTGAAAACCTTAACAGAAATCTTCAGTATTTTTGTGCTCTTAACCTTTGGGAATGTTGGTAATGTTGGTGTCAGCGATACGGATGTAGGAAACCCTCTTCAGATCCTTGAAAGCCTCTGCGTCCACGCCCGAACTGGTCAGTGGGTTGGAGCCAAGCTCTGAAACGAGTCAGAGTCAGTACTTCACTTATTATTTATGCATTATAACAGACACAAGAGTACGCTCTTTCCAGTGTTTTCCACTGGAATATGTATGAGACTCTTTGGTACTCCAACAGCGAAATGGCTGGAGATGAATTTACATAAGCTGATTGGCTGATTTGTGCAGGTGCGTTCCATGCCGAGGGCAATGGTGCTTTAGCGGTGCTGGAATGGGCAGTTTAAACACGGCTGAACAAGTCCAAACGGAAAACAAGTTGTTCAGCTGAATAACTGCATATGAATGAATGGTAGAAGTGCTCTGTACTACAATGGAAAACTCTGAACTATGTGAATGTATAGAGACTACACATGCACAGGTGCAGGCACACACACTCTTGAGAGTTCAGATACAGGGTTTGTCAAGTTTTCATAATGCTGCATGCTGTTCCATGGGTGTTTAACCAGTAACAGAAGAGGAGCCTTAAATTTAATTGACAGCTACACTCGTAGAAAAAAAGTGTTCTTCAATGGTTCATTGGATAGTGAAGGGCTCTTAGCTTCCTAAAGTGGTTCTACTTGGAATCCTTTCTGATAGGGAAACACTATTTTGTAGAGTTAAGGGTTCCCCCACAGGGGCAAGCTGAAGACTGTTTAAGGGCTCTAGTGTTAACCATTTTTTTCAAAGAGTGTATGTTTCATGTAACAGATAACTATTTAATTCTGGAAAAAAAGACATATACAGTCTTAGAATAAATGGTTCCTCGAAGGTTTTTCGGATAGTAGAACTGCTGTAGGAAGTTAAGAACCCTTAACTATCCAAAAAACCTTTGAGGAACCACTTTTTCTAAGAGTGTATGAAGATGTCTTTTTTTCCAGAATTAAATAGGTATTTGTTACATGAAGCATACACTCTTAGAAAAAAAGGTTAAGACTAGAACCCTTAAGCATTCTTCAACTTGTTCCTCTAGGAGAACCCTCAAGGGTTCGAGGTAGTTGAGGGTTCCAACTGCTGTAGGAAGTTTTTGGAACCCTTGCTGAAAGGGAAACCTTCTGTTGTAGGGTTATACGTAGAGTTTTCAATGGTTTCCCCAGAAGGACAAACCGAGGAACCCTTAAGGCGCTAGATTGAACTTTTTATTCTAAGAGTGTAGCTTCAGCAAGGAGGATAACTAAAAAAGTGCTAAAAACTCAGAGACCCATTAAACAGTTTGTCTCCCAGTGAAGGAGAAGTGACCTTGTCTTATTCACGCTGTTATGGCCTGACCCTAGACTGGGTCACAACACTTCCTCTGACTCCAGGCTTACCCATGACGATGACATTAGCCATGCCAGTGAAGGAGGCCTTCTTGATCTTGGTGATCTGGTTCTCGTGGATGCGTAGCTCCTGGACGCTCTTGGGCATGTTGGCGGGAATGTCCTTCAGCATGTTTTTGGACAGGTAAAGCCTCTGAAGGCTGACCAGAGGAGCAAAGGCCTTGGCGTGGATAACAGTGATCTTGTTGTTTACCAAGATAAGAGCCTGCAAGAGCAGAGGAACAAAAACAATAGGCTACATTTACAATTTAAATAGGATTAATATGACTTGAAGAGAATTGAGAGGAACATCTTGAGAAGTATGAAAATACAGCTGTATAATTCACATTTCTGTCTCCTTTCCTGATGCATTGTACACATTTAGTGATGAGTAAGATCACCATGGTAAGTGTGTAATCAGCTCCAGCACTGGATCTACCGTATAAAATCGTCATTAAGTTGTGTGTTAGTCCTTTGTGTGTCTTAACTGGGTTTAAATTATCTTGTTAAAACTATTGGACATCTTTAATGTGGGACAATAAATAGATTTTATACCAAATACCAATTCTTGTTCCAAGAACGATCGTCAATTCAGACATTCCACCTCTTAAAACTGACCATTTTTTTTATTGAGCCAATTAAACAGTTATGGCAAATTCAGCACTGTGGATTGTTCTTTTTTGTTTTTTGTTTTTTTGATCCCATGTAAATCCCACCAGGGCCAGTGGATCTCAGCTCTGTGTGGCTGTTATGGGGTTCTCTCCCTCCACCCACATCTTCTGATCTTCTGACATGTATCCAGATAGACAGAAATGCTGGGAATGTGTTACTTATCATATGGCAAGTAATGTACCATAAAAATTGCACTGGGCCTGTGACAGCAGCCTGTATTTATTGTGCTTGAAGCACTATTAGTGAGCACACGGGGGGCTGATTTCCAAAAGAAAATGGTTTCCCACCCCTGCACCTGGACTCACAGCGTTATGTAAGGGCTGGGAGGAACCACATTTGAGAGATGAGTTTTAAACTTGTTTACTTGTGCTGGGCAAGATTTAACTTTGTGTGCTATTGATTGTGAGCTGTGCTTATCATGCCATTATTTTTCAGAAATAAGAAGTTGTTGTTTTATTCTTCTGGGAACCAGGGCTGCCATTAATCTACAACCATGCTAGAGATAGTTCCATGCCTCCTCCTTAAACGTTCTCAAATGTTTTTGTAGAACAGATTATTTTGAATTCTCTGTGGATGAAATACATTGTTTCGTATTCAACTTCAACAAGGAATGTTTCAGCATGTTTCCCCTTATTTTAGATTTTAAGATGCACATATAAGTCCTAATTAATAGCCATTAAGTTAAATGAAGTTAGCCTTATGAAATGTACTCAGGATTTGAGAGGATTTGAGAACTGTATAAAAAAGCAATTTAGAGAATTAAAGAAAGGTACACAGAGAGAGAGAGAACGATAGAGAGGGTTTACATGAAGTCCTTTGAGGCCTTTGAAGTCGTTCTCTTTGATCTCGCTGATCTTGTTGTTTTGCAGGTCCAGCAGATGGGCGTCTGATGGGATTTTCTCTGGAACTTCTTTCATCCCTGAGGAGGACATAGGCAGGATTAATGAGATCAGCTGAAGCTAAAACAAATGTAGACATTGGTCTTACACCTTGAACCAAGCTTTCCATATTCCCATGTACTTACTCCAGCTATTGTAAAAAGAAACAGCCTGCAGAAAAGCAGCTAATACAGAATACATAACCTTTCTTAACATTGCTTCCTGTAACCATTCTGAAGCGTTCCTTTTATTAAAGGATGGTTAAAATACATTTTACTTTTTCATTGAATATGTCAGCTAGTTAAAGTGTCCTCTGAGATTAGTGATTACAATAGAAGGAATGAAATGAAAACAGCATGTGAGAAAAAATACATTTGATTGTTTATAATGGGATTCATCTGGCAGAGGATATTCTGTGCAGCTGAGAGCATGGGCTGATGGGAAACATGGTGTTCCCTATTGTCTCCAAATCAGACCGGCTGCTCTCCATCGGCTTCATAACCAAAGAGAAATGACCACCTTGAGATAGAATCCAGCCTTTCAGACACTGAAGAGATTTTTAAACTCCAGATGGCTATATTGATGGTTATTCCCAACATGGTCTTGTTATTGGAAATTCGTAAGAATTACCCACTTATATGAAAAGTGATGAATGGTTCAGGTTAGGGTGAGGAGCGGTGTTAGTGGTCGCAGCCTTTCTTGATACTTCATTCATATGAAATCACGAGGTGAAAAGTACTTAAGTAACTGTACTTCGTTATTATACTTAAGTACAATTTTTGTACTTTACAAAAATGACACACCTTTTACTTCTTACATTTTTTTATTTAGACTTTAAGTACTCGAATATTTTTTTGACTCAAATATTTTTTTTCTTTTGCTGGCTTACCAATTGAATTAATTGCATTTCTGTGCATTTTAACTTCATTTACTGTATTTACAACATCCAATCATATTTATACGAATTTATATAGATACCACAACAAATCCTCCTTGCGCAAGAACTATTTGCTTGTTGGTCTCACTTGCTCTACATACATTAAAGTGAAAATAAAAAGAACCGGATCCGGATGACAAATTGGTACAAATTCAAGCAAACAAGGGCGATGTGGTTGGATTTAATTTGATTTCATATGAATTAATTAATAAGAAAGGTGTGAAACACAGCCCCTAACCTTAACCTTCATAACTTTACAAACAAATTGAGTCGTGCAAATTGCTATGAATTTGCTAGTGTGAGACCATTTTCACGCTTGCAAATTCATAACAAAAAACATGTCCTGACTTCTAATTTTAGTTTAAATCATTTATTATATATATTTTTTTAAATACTTGAGTACATTTAAGTGTAAGGGTACTTTTTAACTTTTACTCAAATATTCACCCATACTTTCACTTAAGTATAATTTTTCTGTGATTTTTTTCCACCCCTGATGAAATCTGACAAAATCACACTCACTCTTTAGAATTCCCAAAATTTTTGCGTTAGATTGGGTTGTTATACTAGATGCTGAATTTCTAAGCAGCCTATGAGAACCCTTATATAAAGGTTTTGTAGATAACCATTTCAGAACACGAGGCCTGTTTTTTACATAATAATCAGTTATATATACAATGCAGATTCCAGCAGACTGCACAAAGCTAATTATAACTAATTCTCTTAGTTATCAGTCAACCTGATCTCATGAGAAATTTGTACGAATTCGAATGAACAAGGGCACTGTGGTTGAATTTTGTTTAATTTTATACAAATGGAGTTCTTTGAATAGATACAAATGCTAATCCTGCCCCTAAACTTAACCTTCGTATTTCTTTATACAACTCAAATCATGCACTCGAATTGTTACGAATTGGCAAGAGTGAGGCCACGTTGAATATGTTGTTATAGGTCTGGTGTCGAGTTGTAAGGGATACGGAGGCAATCACGCATTACATACCTAGGCTCTGAGGTCAGTGAGCAGTTCTGTCTGAGGAGAATATGAATGGAATACATCTCATGGACCATTAAAACTCATGACATTTCCAAAAGAATTTTGTTTTGACTACCTTGGCAAAGGAAACCACAATAGTACGAATAAAGTAATGTAGACATGAGCACGTAATGTGTTTCGGTAAATGGGAAAAAGTGGTTTATTTCAGAGATACGACTCATTTCTAAGTTAGAATTAGGTCCTAACATTCCTCACTTCAGGCCTAAAAGCCCAGCAACTCTCGCCCCCCGTCTCTGTGTGTGAATGTTTGGATAATACGTCTATGTGTATGATATAACATCAACGAAATGGGAGCGACACAAAGGGCTTACACACTCGACATGCTATTAGTCATGAAAGATGCCTTGCTCTCCGCCTGCTCTGTTTAGTCTCCTCTCTTGTCTCTAAATACAGAGCGCTGCAGCGAATGTAGGTCAAGCATGGCCTGTTTACTAGGGATGGATTAGCATATTACGACTTACAAACTAATATCAACAATATGATACTGGAGATAAAGTCTGCATGGTCATTCTGGATAAACAACAGTGAAATGATGATAAAAATCCACCATTTATTACAATTTACTGAAGATATTACAAAAGTTATATCAACAATATAGTACTGGAGAGAAATCTTCCTCATCATTCAGTGTAAACAGTTTTGCAATGTTTATCTAATGAATTGCGCAAAACAGTCCGAGTCCAGTAATGGCTGGAAATAATAGGGGAATAATATGTTTTGGACTAAATAATGATAATAATGGTTTGATTTGAGGAAGAGGTCAAAAGGAAAGCAAGAGTCAAGGCAGGAGAAGGGGACATGCAGCAAAGTCCAGCTGTAGAATTCCATGTAGAATTTTTTCTTCACTGTAGTCACTTTTCTTTGCAAAAGAAAGTCTTTCACAGGATCTGTGGCCCATGTGGTTATGGTTACAGTTATGGCATATCTCTGCATGTACATGCAAAAATATTAATTCATGCATACAAGTATTGGAGTTTTATTTTCTGCAGAACATCTTTCAATTACCTCTAAATAAAGATAACACATTATTAAGGGTAGTGTTCATAGGGCTACATGCAACCTGCATAAGCCCTTTATGACAATTGACATAGCATGTGACATAACCTGTCATAACATCAAACATTATAACACCTATCATTGCAATTACCGGTAATGGTAACATAACACTGTTATATTACTGGACATCAACTGTTATGACAACTCATGACAACATATGACACAATGCATGACACATTGTGTCATGACGCAGGGTTCAAGTAAAGTGCTACCAGGCTTTTTCCAACAAGCGTCAGGTGTCATAAAAACTGCTTTCGTCAATTTTGATGTCAAGTTGACAAAACACTTGAGTCTATTGACATAGATGTTGACATAAGGTTGTGTTATAGAACACTTTCTAGACAGACTTACGTTAGAATGTCATGCCAACTGACTTTCCAAAAGATGCTCTGCAGTTCACATTTCTACTTATGAGATTTTTATGAATGCTTATAGCAATGCTATGCCACTGTAATGACATGAGTTATGTATATTTATATATCACTGACCCAAAATTAGAGGGAGTTTGTTTTTTCATGTTTGATGTCACATCATCACCATTATGTCACTCTGATCTTATTCTAAAAAATAATGTCACTTTACTCAGGTGTTATGCCAACTTGACATCAGAATTGACAAATGACAGCTGACGCCTGTTGGAATAAACCGTTATAAATATTTATGTAGGTTTATGTCAGTTGTCATGAAGGGCTTATGTAGGTGCCATATATCCCTATGAATACCACCGTTAAGTAAAGTGTTAAACAATTTTTCAGTAACTACAGTGAAACTAATAGGAAAGGTATGCAGTTACGAGTGTGAGGAATATAAGTCTGGAGTGGTCCTGGGAGTTTAAGGGGTTAACACACTCACGTTTACTTAACCTTCTGCACTGAGCAACACTGACAAAAGCATATAATCCCAACAGGGCCTCCAAACATTTCCTCAGCAAAAAAAAGTTCAGTTTTACAAGTTTGCATTTGGGCTCCTGCTCTGTTTCCTATATGTGTGTGTTTTCAGCCCAGCTGCAGCACGATGTAAATGAGGCTCAGGGCTGAGTGTAGATGGAGAACAGACCTGTCATCTCCCTCCCCTGCCCTCTGCTTCTCCCCCGATGCCTGCCAGGAGGTCTGTGGAACAGATGAGGCCTGCACGGTAGTGAATACAACCCTCACTCCCTCTTTCACTCTCTTTCTTTCTTTTTATCCCTCTAGGGAACTTTATAACCTAATGGAACAAAGCCTTGCTGAGAACCCGTCTTTCTTGGTAGCCTTTCGTCTGATCATCTGTTTGCATTTAATGATTCTTCCAATAAGGAAAATCCGTTTGGAATCAGTTTCTGGGAGGCTTTTGAAATGACGATAAGGATTACGTTCCACTATTTCTCAAAGTGCATTAGTAATGAAATATGCTTCATGCTTCACGAAATATGCTTCATCTATTGCTTTAGAAAGCAAGCATAAAATAAAATAGGTCTAAAACATCATGTTCGGTACTTTCAAGTTTCATTTATGTCCAGAATACACAAACTCCATGAAGTAGGAACTCATGAAGGGTAATGAAGATTAGCCTAAATTGGAGAAAAGTCGCAGATTATCATCGCAAAAGCACAGCATTAAGGATCTTTTAAAGAGATGGCAGAGAATCTTAAGACTCAACGAGTCTGCGTCAGTCAACAAACAAAGAAACCTTATATCGAAACCCATTGAAAACTGAGTCCTGAGTAAGTAAGAATTCGGAAGATGATTCTTGGTCCTGGCACTTCCAAATCTTTCCAAGCAGACAGACACATACACACACACAGAAATCTGTGGAAGTAATTAGGAAAACGAGGCCACCGAGCTGCAGTCAGTGCTTGGTTGTGAAAGGAAGTGAAGTATGGTTCACAGCATGTGAAAGCATTTACAGTCCTTTACAGAGACAGGCATGTTATTAACTGAATGACTTGTAGATGGCCAGATCAAGCATCTTTTTAGACAGTCCAGTCCTGACTCATAAAAGACAAAGTGAAAAGTCACAGCTTTCTCAGGCCTGTAACCTAACACCTACCGTAAGACACTTGTTAGGGTGAAACAAAGGCTGACAGACTTATAAAAGCAACGAAGGAGACACATGAGCACATGAGTTCTGTCTTCACGATTATAAATATTTTCCCTACTTCATACTCTGGATCATCATCATAGCTTACCCAAGACTATAGTAGTAAGCTGTCATTGAGCAGTGTGGAGAAAAGGATTTACGAGACATTGCTTTTAAGTTCTTAGATCAGGGGTGTTGTCCAAAATCAGCACTCAATCAGGGCTGCCAAACTCGGGCCCTGGAGGGCCACAGCACTGCATAGTTTAGTGTTTGTCCATCTCAAGCCCAATACACCCAAATGTACGCATAACGAGTTTGGTAGTTACAGTTGACTGCAAAAGTTTGCATCCCCCATGGTTACAAAGAAATTCTGCAGCAAGCGAAAAAAAGGTTGGAGGCTGTTATAAAGGCAAAGGGTGCATTCTTAGAAAACAAGGTTCCTCAATGGTTCTTTAGATGGTTAAGGGTTCAAGTGTCCTAAAGGGGTTCTAGTTGGAACCGTTTATGAATGAGAAAGCCTCTGTTGTAGAGTTGTACACAGAACCTTTAAGGGTTCCCCTGGAGAGACAAACTGAAAAACATGTAAAGAGCTAGATGGAACTTTCATAAGTTATTATGTAATATTTATATCACATTCAGAATGGGAGATGCTAACTTTTTAAGGAGTATCATTTTAGTTTTTTAAACTATTAATATCACAAGTTGAACACACATGTCTTGTTGTTATAAAGTACATTTCTTTGTCTTCTCCATTTTGTCTAAAGGGTATGAAAACTTTT
>JAOUQW010000014.1:12231262-12246167 GCA_028565825.1 Olivaichthys viedmensis
GTGTTGTAGAAAAAGACCAAAAAGGAGACAACTAATAAATATATGTGCAGGTGCACTTTAACTGAAGTCTCTCCTGTAAATTCAATATTAATTCAATGCCATTTTGCTATCTGGCTAACTGCACATTGAGACTCACATTCTATGTCACCGACTCACCTCAAAACTTTGTTGTCTTAGGATTACCCTGGTTGGAGAAACATAACCCATACGTTTGCTGGACCTGCAGGAAGATAGTAGCCTGGTGCCCCAAATTTAAGGACTGTTGCCTCTGGCTTCAGTGGGGCTTTACCTGCCATTAAAGTAGCGGCAGACATTCTTCAGGAGAGCAGTGAACTTGAAAGGACAATAACAAAAATGAAGAAAAGCTGGTGTCAGGGGAGCCATTACTTTTCCTAAGAGAGAGCACCTTGACATTCTTTAGTACTAATGCATCTCTACTGGTCACATGCCAGATTCAACCAAGATGTCAATGTACAGAAGCAATTAATACCAGTTAAATAAATTTTCATACAAAAATTATAAATGGATATAAATTTGTAAATTTAATGTGTACATCTCGTTTATTTAAATCTTGGAAAACACAAATTGCCAAGCCCATCTTTACAAAAGAAAAAGAGTTACAAAAAACAGAACACGGAGATAAAAAAAAAAAAAAAAAAGATACAGAAACATTTTTTTTAAAATTAGGCATTAAGAAAATTTGGCATTACGAAATATGACATTTCTTAAAACTTTTAGAATCAGACATATATTACATTCAATGTACTCTGTGTCACGAAGTGCTGCAGGTGCGCGGGTGCGGACACAAACGCGTAGCCGCTACATACAGCAAACATATTTATTGAACAGATCGGGGGAAACAAACAAAGACTCACGTCGCGACAGGCGTGCTCACACACAAACAACGAAGGACAATACTGAACGGACACAGGCAGGTATTTCTACACTTAATAATCACGAACAAACGACATGCAGGTGGGGACAATCACATCACGGGACAAAATACACGGAAACACAACATGTACAAAGGGCGCGTGGCGGCCCCACGCTCTGTCCTGCGCGCCGTCGCGCGCGTGACACTCTGCTCTTAATTTGTACAATACAAGGCTTCTGCAACTCCTTAGCTTCTATTTTGTTTTGCTTGATTTTAGTTCAGCATATAAGAATGATAGCAATAATTTTAAGCATGCTGGAAACAACAATGGTTGATTCTAATAAAAATAGAAACAGAAAATTGAAGTCCTCAAACCTTCTGTTTCACTGGTAACCCATAAGTTGAAAATGTAACCATAATCAAAATAATTAAAAGATAAAACGTAAAAGTGTGAGCATTCTTATGTAGGGTTATATGACATTTATTTAGTGCTTATTTTTAAAGAAAAAAGAGAAAAACTTAATAAAGATAAATGTTGTAAATGGTAAACTTGGGTCCCAATCGATTTCTTCAGGCAATAGTCCCAAAATGGCAATAGCTGCCTAAACTGCACCGTGATTTTTTGGGGGACTTAAATGCACTGGAACCAATAAAAACTTTGATGTCTTGTCAAGTAAAATTTAAAATATGTAAAAACAGAGATTGGCATATGAAGAACCTGTGCTTGTAGTTGAATCTCATTGCATTAGCCAACGAAGTAATGACTGTGATTTAGGAGATTCTGATCTTCTGGTCACTGATGATTTTATATAGAGGCTTCCTCTGTAGGGGAGATCTCATCTATAACCTGACCGAGAATTTCATCGATGACTTCACAATCGTAGTTCACCTGCTGAAGGTCCAGAGCAGGGACAAAGGTGACCAGGAGACGTGCCACACTTTGTCTGAGCTCCCTTAACCTGAGGCTGAAAAGAATATGAACACTATATGAGTAACTCTATATGCGTCATTGTATTGGCATGCAGGTAGGGACTAACTATACCTTCTGTCTGACCTGCCAGACAATATCTATTGTACAGTATTACATGAACAATACATGAGTATTTTATGACCCATGAACTGGATATTTTTGATAAGAGATCTTACCTGCATATCTGTGTGTTATTATCTCTGTGTCCTCTCTCGCTCTCTGGTCTTTCCTGTGTCTCATCCTGTCGTGTACGAAGTGGTGAGTCTCTTCCTCTTTCCTGGTTGGAGGCTTCTGCTGGAGCTGCTGCACCCTCTTTTTGGTAGGAAATAGGAAAATCTGTCTGGACCCCTCGATCTTCTGCAACTACCTTCAGCTGTTTACTTTCTCTCTTCATTTCCTCTAAATTTTTCCGCATGCTCTCACAGCAGGCTGACAAAGTGCGCTTCTTGTCCTCCAGACTGTCCACCTGAGGATTTTGTACGAAAAGGTAAGGACAAGATAAGAATTGCAGTAATAGGACATGAAACATTAAACATGTCACATCACTATTAATTATTTATTTAGACTTATTTAGTTTAATTATGTTGTATTTTTGCCAGACCACTAAGTCTAACAGGAATTTTCACCCACTGATGGTTAAAATGCGAGACATCCATACACTAGGTGTCAATATACACCTAAAACGTGCACCACTAATCCACTGATGAACTCCATTGAGAAGAAAAGGAAGGAAGGAACACCACTACCCTGTTATTTCCTTCCCACCCTGATTACCGACTCCTGTGCTAGGATTGGCTAGTAGTTCTTAGAATGGAGACAAATATGCAGCAAAAAAGGTTTTTTGGAATACAGGTAGGGAAAAATGCATGTCTCAGATGCTTTGTAAGTTCCACTGTTTTCTATGGTTGCAATGGTGATGTGAACGACTTCTCCAATATCCGATGAAACCCGGCAAAAACTAGGCCTTCCTACTCTTGTTTTTCTTACTTTCTTTTTTGTGACGGATATGACTGGTGACTGATCTTGATACAAGACAAAGCAGGTTTTCATCCACTCACCTTTTCCTTGAACTCTTCTAGCTCCTTGTTTCTCTGGTCCAGTTGCCTCAGCAGAAAGTCAAACTGACAAGCCAGCTCATCATCAGACTCTTCTGGAGCTTCCTTGCTCTGTGCTCTGTTCTCCAGGCCTTTTCTCTCCGTCTCCGCTCTTGCTACCTCGCTCAGCTTGTGTTGGAGCTGCTTCATCTCCTCTTTGCCCTGCAGATACAACCCTTTGTAGTCTTGTGTGTCATCTGAGCTTGTCTGTGTGCTCTGATGGGTCTCCTCCTTTTTCAGCTCCAGCAGCTGGCTCTGCAGCTCCTCCACTTGTGAGCTGATGAGAAGCAGCTGAGCACGGCTCTCGTCTCTCTCCTTTGCAGCCGCCTCCAACAGCTCCAGCAGTGTGTCCTGCTGCTGTTGGGCCTCGTGCACATTCAGACTTGAGTCTTCCAGTTTCGCTGACCTCTGACCTCCTGTCTCCTCTTCTCTAGCACAAATATCTGGGATTATTTCATCTCGGACCTCCCCGTTGTTTAGCTCTTCCTCTGACGTTACTGCACTTGCGTCCAGCATCCGGCCAGCTGCAGCGCAGTGGCTTTTACTCTCGTTTATTTCTTGTTTTTTTTTCTCTAGGCTAGTTGCACTGCTTGCTTGGGCTTCTGATTCTTCTTGGATATACTTCAGTTTTTGGTTTGCCCTCCTCTCCACTGAAGGGAGACCTTGCTCTGTTTCAAATTGATTATCTCCTTCTTCTCCTTTGCTCCTCCTTTCTTTCTTTTCTCCTGAATCCTCCACTTCCTGTTTCAAAGTTGACTTTTGGTCAGTCTGAGTTGAGATGCTGACTTCCCCAGTGTGTACAGAGGGGGAAGCTACTGCAGTAGTCTCCATGGCCACGATGGCATCACTGCCACTATGCTCCATGTGTTTTCCAAGCTCATCCTCACCCACTATGTGTTCTGACTTTATCTTGGTAATGTCAAATGTTGCTATCGCCAGCTTTGGCCTAGGTGTGCTGCTGCTCTCAACAATCACAATGTCGTTGTCATCATCCTTCGGTGCTGTTTTGGTGTCTTTCCATGCTGCTTGAACACTTTCACGATTAGGACTGATTATGGTCGGTGAGGAACAGGCTTCGGGTGAGGCTGTGGATGTTGACGGACTGTCTGGTTTGTTGCTGTCAAAACTGTCTCTTATTCTGGCTCTCTTTATCTCTCCATTATTTTGGCTCAGGCCCAGGGCTCTTTTCTTCCTGAAACAAAAGAGGAATTAAATAATTTAGGGCCTCTTAATGCCATGTTATTGTGAAGGAGCATGAGACAAAGGGAATAATAGAGTGATACGAGTACCTTGAAGGAGTAGCGGAGTGAGAGGTGACATCAGTGATAACTGGACTGTTATCAGGAGGTATAGAGCCTGTAGAGTTAATAAAAAACACAGGCAATGCTCAAAATCAATAAATACACACACACACACACACACACACAAAACAGGTCCTCACCTGCACCTCTTTGAGGACGGGAATTAAGGGAGGAGTTGGGCGTCGCTTGGGTGGATGACCCGGGTGTAGAAGGGCTCTGTTGATATGACAATACAGAGAGACAGAGAGTGAGTTATCCAAGCAGTTCACAAACTGTGCTGCACACACCTCATAGTATGTGTGAGGATGGCTCTATAAAAGATCCATAACACAATATACTTACTGATATAAAATGTCTATTACATGTAATTTAGTGTATCTTTTAACTACCCACATTCACATATCCTCTTTCTCTCAGACCATGCCACATTCTAGATCTACACCTTGACAGTTTTTTATAATGCTTAACTGTATTTATTTCACAGCAACCCAAAGTGAGGGAGGCCTAGCTAATATTTGGATAATGCTAGAATTGTAAACTGTATGTAAAGTTGAGAGCTCTTATAGCATTATAAGTGCAATTACCATGGACTGCACTAAGAAGTTTCTGAAATAAAAGTAACATGGGAAATGCAAAGTTTGGGAAGTGCTGCACTAGATCATTATTTTAAAATTAAATTGCTGACGCTGGATCGGAGCTGGCGCACAAGGTCCTGCTGTTTCCTCAACAGAGCAGCATTTTGTTTGGTCAGAGCTGCGATCCTCTGCTCCTCTGCCTTCTTCTTCTCCTGCTCCATCTGAAACAGACACATCATCACTCAGTTAATTGTACAATCAATCAACTGAACACCTAAGCTGACCTGATAATGAAAAAAAGCTTGTGGGCCCTTTCTTCTGGGGGCAATGCACAACAACCTATACAATCACTGCTACATCTCATAAAGACATAAATAGGAGGGTGCGGCAATTAACTGATATTTTCTTCTGCAATTATATCATTTGTCTCATACATTTACGGCAGCTGAAAAGAAGATCGTTACACAGCAAAGGGAATGGTTGTTCTCTGGCCCTGATTTACTAAAGGTTAGCATGTGTAAAAATACGTGTAAACTTGGTAACACCCGCAAAAAAAAATTTGCAAGCTGATTTACTAACAGGATCTATGGAAAATTGCATGTTTTACATGAGTAAAATCACATGTCTTTTTGCGCGTTTGCCTTAATGAATATGCAATTTGGGGCAAAATACAGGGTGGGGTCAATACAAATTGATTTATTTTGCACCCGCAATGCGATTTACAAAGCCTGGAAGTCACTTTGGCAACAGAGATTGTGTGCGCAAATTAGTACGACCAAAGGGCAGGTATTAAACTTGCAGAGGCCCGTTTCCACCAGTTGAAGACAAAATCAAACAATTTACTAAGTCTTAAAAATTAGAAAGTTTACTGAAATTATGCCTCAGTAAAATAATCAGAAAGTTTCTTAAAATTCTGACTTATTATTACAGTGGTAAAGTTGGTTTCATATTATTTACCATACATTTCCTGCTTTGATGCCAACAGAATTTAAACAGAGCCTTTAAAAAAGTTTTCATTCAGATATGCCATATTAACATAATGCCTACACGCCTTTATTTTAGGTTCATATCGTATTTGAAACAGTTTTGATGCGTCTTATTGCCTTTAATTGGCGTTATACTTGAGTTTCAGTTTAATTTTACTTTTCCGGGAGTCTCTTTGAAATCTGAACTCGTTGCGGCTATTGAAAACAAATTGAGAACAAACGCAAAATCTCATTTACATATTGTTTGCACCCCCGACTTTGCACGTGACATAATTTACGCAATGCTTCTTTGTAAATCCCCCGCAATGCCCACTAATTTATCCGATTGCACACGTAAATTAGTACTCGTTATTTGGGATCTTAGTAAATCAGGGTCTCTGTCATACATCATTTTGTAAAGCTCTGGAAACACTATGCAGCATCAGCTGTGAGTATTGTATTACTCCCTCATAATATTCAGCAGGTAAGGATGGAGCTAGTTATGACTTATTATATGTACTCTCCAATTAAATCGGTTGTTAAGGAACATTACAAAGTTTTATAAACTATGATCATCATAGAATTTATTCTATTAACCACTGTAACTGCATTTTGTTGATGCTTAACGCTGGTAGAATCACCAAGTTATCAGACTGCACTGGATTTAGACAATGCGCTGACATGATCCTCAAAGTTCTAATTTACACTAAACTCCCATTTCATTGCACCAACTCTCCCATCCTAGCGCTCAAATTTTCTGTCTGATCAGAAGTGTGTGGGCGTGTCAGTGACAGTGGCATGTCCACGGCAATGTAAACAACTCGTTGACAGTGCTAGTGCTAGCAAAGCTGGTAGGAATGACAGCGAATCTTCCACAGCGTTTTTACACAAGGTGCAAGTCTTGAACGGTGCACTGTGTGTCGGTGTATTTTGTACATATTTCTAACGGCAGTGCTCGTAGAAAGTGGCAAAACAAGGTAAGATTGCGGTTTGTGTGCACTTGGTCGCTACTTTCTATTATTAGTATTATACAAGTATTTAAAAAAAAGAGTTAATTCGAGATTGCATACTTTTTTTACAGTACGAGGTGTAGCTCAGTCTCTCAATCGTAGTGCAGCTAATTCCTATTTTTTTTCGCCACGAGTACTCAGCACTCACACCGTGTATATAAAATGTAAAAAATTCCAACTAGATGAAGTTTAGCCACTTTCAACGCTTTAAAAAAAAACATGAGAAGTACTGATCATTACCACACATAAACTACTACACTAAAATGTTAAAGATTCTAACTATTTGCAGCTTTTCTCACGGTTGCTCAGGCACAAAGAGGCTGCAGTGAGCAGCAAAGAAGTCACTTTCTGATTGGTACTTTGGTAGACCTGATGTCACCTCTACCAAATACAGTCCTGCCTAATTCAAATCGGCCAGAATGAATTGGTGGAGAAAAACCAAAAAACATTCTTCTTTCTTTTGGAGTCGATGGTAAATTGACCACAGACGCTATAGCTAATAGTAAGAAGCCAAATATGAAAATGAGTTGACAGGGGCTTTAATGGATCTGTGCAGGGACAGAATGGAAAATATACTATCCTGAAAAATCCTGTTAAAACTACACCTAAAGAGAGGACATCACCTGCTGTCTGGTTTTTTCCTCCTGCAACTTCTGATTTTTCTCACTGTCAAAACACACACACAAGATTATATATAACCTAACAAGAAATATACGCATGTTAGAAGACTTGTTTTATTGCAAATGACAGGATTTTTTTTACTCACTGCTGTTTGAAGGTTTTCTCGTATCCGGGTTGTTCCTCATCAGAATCCGCAGGCTCTTCTTCAACTGTACAACTCCTGAGAAGATCAAGCACTCACATAAGTTAGCAAACACACACACACACACACACACACATAGGGCTGCATAATGTATCGTTTATTAATCGTTATTGCAACATTGGCCTTTGCAATACTGATATTGCATAAACCTGCAATATGCAAATGAACACTTTTGGCTGTTCTGTGAGCATCTCAGAGGCTATAGAACAAGTGTTTTTGTGGTGTTTGGCATTGACATGATCCAATGAATTTTGGTCAAATGAATGCAGTCCAATCTTTCAACATGACATATCACAGCTTAACCAGTTTGTTTTGATATATGGCAAGGTGTATCGGGATCGCAGCAGAATAATCACATAATCATAATCTCTTTTTTTATTTTTTATATCGTGTAGCCCTACACACAAAGACATACAGATAGGCATACACACAGGCTAAAATAGGCACAAACAAACTCACCTGAACTGGGGGTTTGGGTTTATGTGGCAGTACCACGTTTCAGGAAGCTTTTCATTATCAATGCCATCCGGAAGTTTCCGCCACTTCAGACAAGTGTCACACTGCACCCAGTTTTGATCTGGCCGCTTCCTGCAAGTCCACATAAGCACACAGATCCTTTTATGCTTTAACTCACATCCTCATAACCTTTACATTTCATAACATACAAGAGGCAGATTTTATATGAACTATGTTATTTCTATTCAAATTGATCAAACTGAACATTTGGGCAAGCAAGTGCAAGAAAAAGACTTGGGAACATAAGAGTTTAATAATTTAAATCAATAAACTAGTGAAGCTAACTAAGCCATGCACTCACAGTGCAACAAAGAAGATGCATTGATTCCACAAGGTTAGTGTATATTAGGAGTATGCAATCAAACTACATTGCACATTTCTCCACATTCTGTTTTAGCCAATGCTCAGAATAATTATTGTGGCAGAGGGGGCGTGGTCGAGCGTCGGTGGCTGACGGAGAGCGGGGTCACGGCGAGGTCACAGGTAATCACGTGAGTGCTCTCACCTGTGGATGATTTCCGGCTGCCTATTTATGTGTCGCTCTCCTTTCAGTGAGAGAAGAGCCGGATATCAGAGAAAGAGGAGCCGAGACCAAAGCTGGAACTGCCGACTTCCTCCTTTTAAGTTTCGGTTCTGTTTTTGTTTTGAGTCACGGCTGAAAAGCCTCCCTGAAAAGGGCTTTATTTTTCCCTTGTTTTTTTTTGTGTTTTTTCAAAATAAAATCTCCGCTCCTCAACCCTGATCTGCCATCGGTCATTTCTCCACTACCCGCAGTAAAAACCTCTACAATTATATAATAAAAATAGGAAATGGGTAAAAATATACAGTCAACTCCAGAATTATTTGCACCTTTCAAGAGAATGGGCAAAAAGTAAATAAACATCAACAATTAAAATTTTCCACTCAAACAATTGGAAAAAAACTTACCTTTTCACGAACCAGGTATAACCAAGGTAATAATAGTATTAATTGTATTTCCTCTCAAAAACATGTGTGGCAAAATTATTGACACTAAAAAATATTTTAAATAGATGCAAAAATTGTCATCCTGAATTTTGTTTTATGATTATTTGCTCTCAGTATCTAGAACTCTATTGTTGCCTCTGACCAACTTTATTTTATGCCTCTGACTGTGTCCAGTTTCCCTGGGGTATAAATATAAAGTTGAGCATGTAAAATCTCTTTCTCATGCATCACCATGTGGAAAACCAAAGAGCTTTCCACACAAAAGTGACAAATGGTTATTGACCTGCACAAGTCAGGTACTGGATATAAAAAAATTAACAAACAATAATAAAATAAAATGTTTTGAAAGTCTAGAACAGTTGGAAATTTTCCAAGAAGAGGATACATGAGCATACTGTCCCCATATATGGATATTGGCCATATATGGATTTTTCAACAAGATAATGACCCCAAATGATCATCTAAATCTATGCAGAAATGGTTACATGAACACAAAATCAATATTTTGCAATGGCCATCTCGATCACCGGATTTAAACCCTATTAAAAACCTGTGGTGTGAACTGAAGAGGTCAGTCCACATGTACAAACCTAAGAATATAAAGGAGCTTGAAATGTTCTGCATATTTTTACTTTACAAGTGTTCTCGACCCATGTTAGGCATTACAGGAAGAGATTCTTCAGGGTAGGCTTCACCAAATATTAATTGTGGGGGGTTGATGGTAATTTTGAAACCCGTGTTTAGCAGAAAAAATATTGCACTACTTAAGAAAACTGAAACAAATAAGTTCAAAATGTCACTCACTGCATGCGTTGTTCAATTTATGTATTCGTTCTTGCTCATTTTGCTCAAGGGTGCCAATAATTCTGGAGTTGACTGTAGACGTATCTAATCATGTATTTTATCTTGAAAAAGCTTTAGATAACATTAGGTACACATTAAAACTGGCAATTAAATCGCAAAATTTAGTTATACTAATCAGTAATGATCAGTGATGATACCATCAGCAAAAATATCAGAGCAATAGTAAATGTTAAGGAAAAGTCCTAAATGAATCAAGTAAAATGTAATGGAAACACACACACACACACACACACACACACACACACACACACACATACACACACACAAACAGGTTTGTCTTACTATCCTTGTGAGCATTTCCATTGACATAATGATTACTGTAGCTAATTAATGCTATACCTACACCTAGCCCTAACCTTAACCTTAACCTCAGTAACCAAAAGCAAATCTTTTGGCTCTTTTAGTTTTTTTAATTAAAGCTGCAGTTTTTGTAAAAAAAAAAAAAAGAAAAGAAAAGAAAAGAAGAGCAGTTTTCCTCATGAGGACCAGCCAAATGTCAAACTGTCAGATATTCCTATCCTTGTGGGGACATTTGATCCCCACCAAGATATAAAAACATGCCACACACACACACAAACACAATGAAGATAACTGAGCTTTTTGATTTGACTCAAAACGTACTGGTCCTAAAATATCAGTCATTTCTTTCCAATTATTAAATAATATCTATAAAATTTGAATCATTTTGTGCATCTTTTGTGTCTCCAGTTCTGAGAAAGTGTCCACTCTGGTACTTATACAGAGAATTCAGGTTAGTTTGTCTGGATGATGTATTCATCAGCTCTATTGTGGCCTCTCCCACGTAAAGCCTTTCATGCCCTCTCTCAGTATTTGCTCTGTGATCTGAGCCTGAAAGACAAGCACCACACACACACACACACACACACACACACGCACAGCATTTATTGCAGGCCTGTGATGTACTAACCACTTCCAGTGGCACACACACACACGTTTATTCGTACCAGTGCTTGTCCACACATACATATTAACGAGTGCCAACAAAGTCTAAATGCAAACAACAGTCTGTGTCAATCAACAGCTGTTGATTATGCAGCACGACCCGTTGCTATGGTTAAATACAAACTATAGTCATATTTCTTTATACCTATTTAGTGAGAAACTGTAGATATGAGATCTAGGATGAAAAACAAACCCTGAGGATCTCATTCAGGCCGTTATGTGTGTGTATCATGCATGATCCACCAGAGGGGGACAGTTTTCCAGTCACTAAGATCCAAGAGCGCCATTTTCTCCCTAGGCAACCTCCTCCTATTCCCTATCCCCTATCCCCTATTCCCTCCCCTTCGCTCGGACGCCTAACCTCTCCTTAATCCCACTCCCTCGGTTTCCGTGGCGACGGCTCAGACGAGCAGGTGACGCATTGACAGGGAGCAGATGGTTCCCCGTGGAGGTAAGAATGGCCCGAACAATGAGTTCATATTCAGCGCGTAGAGCCCCATTTTTTCGCAGCTCTGCACTTTCTCTGAGACTTTTTTTTAAATCAACATCAGCACGCACACATGCGCACATACACATACACACAGACACACAAATTGTCTCGCAGTCTGTTTATACTTAAGGTCCCCACAACACACACATACACACATACACATACAAAGTCTCAGTTAAACATGTTACAATTCCTGGCAAAACAATAAATTCATACTTAAAGCCTAGATTCAAAAGTTAACACGCCCCTCACTCACTCTCACTTTCTTTCGCTCGGATTCGGCCAGCGTTTTTTCTCCCCCTCCCTCTGATTTTCTCTATAGAAATTTCTGACATGCAGCATTTTTACACAGCCACAATAGAAACCAATCGAAAGGGAATCCTGTATATCCACCATCCTCGTTTTGGATGGATGGAAGAATGAGAAAGAAGATAAATGGGCTATAAAGGAAATATGGAGAAAATTGAGCGATGTGTAAAGTATGTTGGCTTTCTTTCTTTCTTTCTTTCTTTCATTCTTTCTTTCTTCTTCTTTTTTTCTCTGTCCCATGTTGTCTGCAGGTGTTTCTGTATTCTCTCCTCCTACAACTCACTCCTCTAAAAACACCTCATCACTTACTGACGATGATGGCGAGCACACACCCTTCTCTCTCTTCCCATTCTCTTTGCTCTCGTCCTCTAAACCCCCCTCTCTCTGTTCTCTTTCTCTCCTCTCTCTTTCTCTAAAGTCTGTAATAATCCACCGAACAATACGGGCCTCCACCGCAGAGCGCAGCGATTCGCCTCGGGCACCGATTGGCTTGGGTGTGTGTGTGTGTAGTGTGTGTGTGTGTGTGTGTGTGTAGGTTTGGGGAGGGGTCATTATAGAGATCAGCTAATACATGTAGAGCACTGCGTCCAGGTTTTTTATGCACGCTGTGTAGAAAGTGCGCACTACAATAGACTCACTCACTCGCTCACTGCCTCTTTTCTCCCGCTCGGTCTTTCTCCATTTCTAATGGTTTCAAAGCCACACTTTGGCCCAACACACCTGGAGTTCGCAAATTGAAGGATGAGCGTCCCCTCTCAATCCTCCAACCACACACACACACACACACACACACACACACACACAGGGGCCAGCTCCACACTGGCTCTACCTATACAGTGTATGGGCACAGTGGGGGGTTCAGTGAGGGGTGGGCCGCATTGAGCCCGAGGCTCTGGCATAAAGCTTCCCAGCCAGGAGCCATTGAAGAGCTCGGCCTCCATAATGGAGTCACTAATAGGTGCCCATTCAGCCAGGAAAGTGTTTTCTGAAAAAGAGAAAGAAAGGAAAGTTTTTTGGGGAAGCGACAATCACTATGCACGCTGCCTTGTGTATGTAAAATTTATGCAGGCCTCCCTCCCCTCAAAAGCGCCCCATCTAAACCCCCCTACCCCACTTTCTCCCCCTTTTCTTTTGCCCATTTAAGAGAATAAAGAAAAAAAACGAAGGGAATAACAAATCATCAGCGAAAGGGCTTTACAGAGAGTTTGGAGTTTCCTTTTCTTGTTCACTTGTAGATGCCATGAATAGGCTGTCCAAAGTGAGCTGAGGCCTCAGGCGAGATATTGTTTGTGTGTTCGCCATTCTTGCTTTCTCTCTGTCTGTCTCTCTCTCTTTCTCTCTCCATCACAAGCTCAAGCGAAAGTTTGGAAAACTGGAAACATGGTTTAACCCTTTCACTTAGCCCTTCCACATTTGGGTGCAAAAGTTTGGTTTCTAGACATAAATACAAAAACACAAAAAAAATAAAGTGGCAAAACAAACAAAAGGAGACCTAAAAATGTCCTTAGAGGCAAATTGAATAAAAATCCACATTTCAATCACATTCAGAAATATAATTTTGTTTCACTATTAATATCTCACTTTTTGACCATTTTTGTTATTTCTGATAAATGAAGGAACGTCTCTAAAAACCTAACACACAATGTCTTGTTGGTTTCATTTTGAAGCAAGGGTGTGCAAACCTTTGCACTCAACTGTATATTACCATATAAATCATGCAATATCTTAGAAAATCAGAAAACCTAAACTACGTTTACAAAATATAGATACCTACAACAGGCGAACCTTTAAAGAAAATAGGTTTTGTAAGTACACAAGGATAATACTACAGTTTTTAGAGTATTATTACTATTGTAAATATTTATCATAGTATGCAGAAAGTGAACATGCTATTAAAATATATAATCTTACCCTCTTTGTTAGTTTATATACAGTCAGTGTTAAGACATTTTGGTCTTCGTCATAGTGAAAAACATTGACTCATAATTGAAATTGGCTTTAGGGCCAGAGTCAGAGACAGTAAACAGTATTTTTGTTCACAGACACTCATACACACACACACACACACACACACACACACACTTGTAGAGCAGAGGTGGAGATCTATGGCCATGCAACTTCAGCCCCACACAGAGAGCTGTACTCAGGAGGGAGGGAGGTGACTAACACAATAATGCTGCCTCCATATTGCAAACTAGAAAGCAATAAATGGAAATGTGGGGAGGCCATATTGTGGTGCATGTCAGGGAGCCGAGGCCAGCACACTCCTGGAATGGGTAACTAACAGCCCAGCAAGGGGGACCCAAGCCCGAGATGAAGCATGGGCCTGGAGTAAGCTGCCCATGCAGGGGATCTACTCTCCTGCTGATCAGAGCTCCACTCGGGGTCATCGGCTTTTGTCTACACAAGCTGGTAGCTGACAATACGTAGCGGAGTCGGAAGAGTTTATTCTCTGAGGACGTGAGGTTGAAACTTAAAGAGCAACACCAATGAAATGATTGAGTTCAGTTCAGAATGATGGCATGTTTCCCCCAAAAAGTTTTGAGCTGACGTTAAGACTTAAATCACAAGCAGTGATGTCACCATGAACTATGGGAGCAACTTATTTGATTGACAACATTTACATTACATTTCCGTTTAGTCATTTCACAGACGTTCTTATCCAGAGTCACTTACAAAATGTGCAAACAGTTGAAGGCGCAGCGATACAAAGCGCCCAGCGAATCCGCAAGGATTCATAACCTAAGAGACAAATGCTAGTTTGTAGTAAGGGCTAGAGTGGGATAGGTGGTGACAAAAAGATCATTTTAAACCTACGTGCATAAACAATAATAAGTTCAAGAAACAGAGAAGGAATGCAAAAGACAATCAGTAATGAAAAGGACAATTTCAAACTTAAGTGCATAAATAATAACACAAATATATGAATGCTGTGAAGTAATACAAAAGGCAATTGATGGAAGTTAAGTGCAGAGAAAATAAAGGTGTTATATACCTAAATACTGTCTGAAGAGGAAAGTCTTTAGACCTTTGAGAAAGGAATAGAGACATGGGGATGTTTGGAGTGGAGGAGGAAGCTCGTTCCACCACTGAGGAGCTAGGACACTGAAGCAGCGAGACCTTGCAATTTTTGTTGTTGTTCAAACAAAATGGTGGCTTGCTTTGACAAGGGTGAGAACATTTCC
>JAOUQW010000014.1:12255384-12280539 GCA_028565825.1 Olivaichthys viedmensis
ACAGATAAATCCCTTTAATGTCCTTATTTATGTTTATTCAATTGATGTATTATCTATTTACTTGGTGTTTCTTTACTTTTGCTCGACACTGATCGAAAGTCTTCGTCTGAACCGCTGATCAAAGCTGCTTGCTCATAACCTACACAGAAATAATTCAGTTTTTGAGTTGTTTTTAATGCTTTCTTTACTTGATTTATCTAAAAGGCATTCAGATTCATCAGTAAACCACAACATGCCTTATGCCATTTTAAAACTCGAATTAGCAAACAACAAGTTTAACCAATCACGTCATTCGACGCCCCGCACCAGGAGCGGAGCGTTGTTTACACACGGTGCGGTCCACAGCAGAGTTCACTTTAACTAAACCACAGACCAGCGTGTTCGGATGGACCAGAGATCAGTTCCCGGGACGGCAGGGTAGGTTTGAAAACGCCCTTGCACTTTTAACCTCGGTTCTCCATTATTAGCAGAATATCGGTTCGAGCTGCTAAAAAGACACGCGTGATAGCAGGATGAGAGAAATGGAAACCTCTGATGACGTTTGGAGTACGACGTATTCCCAAATGAGCTGTCTAATCTCTATTTGCTCATATAAAATGAAAGGAAGTTTATGAAATTATTTATAAGTGTTGAATACTCGTGTCAGGCAGGTTGGCTTGATTAACCCGATCAGTTCTGTGGGTTTAGACTCACCATCAGCGTGTTACTGAAATGATTACACCAGTCTGTAAATGTTTTATGTGAAATGATCAGTAAAACGATGAGTCTTATGGACCTCAGTTTAAGTCTTTCTTTTAGAAAACCTAAGATCTAGTTTAAATACAGGAGGAAGACCAAGGGAGTGATGGATGTATTGTGGAGTGAGGAAGAAGAGGAGGGCAGGGAGAATAAAGGCAACACTCTTGTCCCTGACACAGCACATATTCTCCATTTTGTGAACATATCCCCCCCCCCCCTCGTTCACACACTCAAACTGCACAGCTCAGCTCATTTAAAAACTCTTAATTACTCAGCGGCGGCGAATTGATATTCCGTAAGACCCTCTTCCACCTAAATGATCCGTTTCATTCCACTGTAGGGTGTGTAACTCAGGAGTCGTCTCTCGGAGAGCTCGGAGATTGTGTGGGTAGAACTTGTGCTACTCATCATTAAAGGGAAAGTTTCTGTCGCATTATATCATGTGCAAACTTTAGAGACGGAGGAGGTCTGGTCCATCTGTGACATCTGAGAAGTTAGGAACATTCTCAAAACTTTTGTACACAACCTAATGAATTATGCATGTTGAGTGATTATCAGGGTTACACTAAAATGATTTCTCCCACAGTTAAAGGACACTGTAGCTGTTGATATTTCAGTGTCAAGGTTCCAGTGTTCAGGCTTCTGTCTAGTGGAACTTTATGGCTGTTACCTCTGTGCAACAATTCGTCGACAAAGCCGACCACATCTGTAATACATTTTTATAGTCGACGCATCATTTATTTAACCACAACAAAAAGCGTATTATAATGCATGGCCTCTCTTTTTAGGCAGAACGCAATACACTACTGAAGCCGTTGTGTTTTTGCATAATATAGATGCGTGTGCTGGACTGTGTTTTCTTCCTCGCCCGCTCCTTCAGTTATTTCTGTTCGTACCCGTCCTCGATATTCCGGAATAAACTCAGCTGGTCCAGTTCTCCCAAATATAAACACACAAGTCATTTAAAGACTTTTTTTTATTATAAATAAACATCAGAACCAGACTGACCAAGTTTCACATTTAGGCTGTAACAAGGCCGAAGCGGTCAGAACGAACGCAGAAAAAATGACCTCGTGAAAATGTCTAGTGAAAAAGAGAGTTTACTGGAATGGGAAAGGACACGGGACGAGGAAAAAGGAAATCTGGTGACGGTTTATTTTGCTTTGCGCAGAGTTTTCACCATTTTAGGTGAAATTTAACCCTGCGAGTCCTCGAATCTCTGAAGGGTGAGCCGACAGAAAACAAGACTGTGGACCGTTCTCTTTTCTCGTAAAAAAGCAAAACAAAACACTATTAATAAGTAAGATCTTTTATTAAGATTAAGTACAAACGAATACAAAGGAATACAAACTGAGCGTACCCGGTATGACCGCTCAAAATGAACAACTATCATGCAATCTTGTCTTAAAAATGCCTGCTGTTCTTGTAAGAACACAAACTAGACGTGAATTAGGAGCATTCTGGACCCAGGCCTTGTCTTCTCTCTCTCTTCTTCTTCTGTCATTTGTTGTTCCTCCATCCTCTGATGTAAACCACATGTCTCTTGAGTGGTGGCAGCTTCTTATGATAAATTTCCTTCATTGTTGTCCTCTCTTTAGTTCCGTCGGCTCATCACTTCCTCCTCCTCCTCCTCCGTCTTTTGTTCTATGCATTTGTAGTTCACTTCCATTTTGTTTTGATTAATTCCTACCCCTGTTCTTCATTAGGGGGCACAGTGGTGCATCATTGGTGGTGTAACTTGCGCTGTTTTGTCGGCATTGTAATGTGATTAGATGATCCGGGCGGGGGTTGAATGGGTTTAATCAGATGGAAGTAATCCTGACACCTCGCGTGACGGAGTGACTGCCATATGCCCCATCTGATCCATTGTGAGAGTTTGGGGGAAGGTGGGGCAAAATCCCTGGATGCACATAGATGTCTACGCCTCCCTGCTTTTAATTGCGCATTGGTTACGCTTTTTATCTATGGGGCTGCGAATGCAGCTGCTCCGGGAGAGTCGTAGAGTCAAGCTGAAAGTCAGTCATACAGTCGGTTTTTCTTTTCATACTGGCTGCACAGCTGAAGCGCCACATTGACGGATTAGTGACACTCCCCCACGCAAAGTCCTGTAATAGCCTCAAAGACCAGGGATGTGCGTTGGTGTTGGTGTTAGGGTTGGGCCTGCGTACATGCTTCTTGATTGGGAGCAGAGGTCGGTCAGAAGTCTGCTGGGGTTCTCGGCTCTCTTGAGAAGGGGGCAGATTGCAGTTTTGTGGCATACTTTTACCCTCTCTCTCTTTGTCTCTGGTGTAAGTTGTGTTTTCATTACAACTATTAGCTTTTTAATCAAGGAACCCCCCCCCAATAATCCTACACAACCAGCTGATTTAACTCATTAGCTAGTTATCGAGCTCGAAAATGAGGCACTGTATATTGTACCTGTTATATTTTCACATTGTGTATAAAATGCAAAGAGTGACTTTTTTTTTTATTGGCAGTACTGAGTTTCCTTAAACTGATGACAGTTTTGTCTGTGCGAGTTTCATTACTATGCGCCGTGAGCATCTCTCAATGAAGACGGTACCTCAACTCTGATTCCCATCACTCAGCTGAGATTAGATTTAGATTAGATTTTTCTTTCATATGCACATTTCCTCTCCTCTTCTTATTTTTAATGTTTTCATAAATGTGGGCCTGCACTTTAGCCTTGCCTAATACACTGCAGGGCCCTGTGCACGCGAGAGGGAAAGCAAACCGAGGACTCTCTCTCACCAACCTTTTAGTGATAATGCCTGCAAATGTCTTTTTTTTTTTTTTTTCAACTTTTGTTCTTTTTATAGCCTCTTTCTCTCTCTCCTCTTTTCTTTTTCTGCTTGCCTTGCTGAAGGGGATGGTGCGTAAGGTAAGGCACGACCGAAAGCCACGCTTTCAGTCCTTTTTACTTACCTTGGCAGCGATTTTTCAACTCATGTCACCCGAATCGCAGTCGCTAATATGTGTTCCTGACGCAAGTTTACTGATGGTTGCCATGGTGTCGCATAATAAAATATTATATCGTAATTAATAGGCTACTCAGAAACATTACATGGGGATTTAGGTTACCAAGTTAGCTTAACTTTACATTCAGTTCCAGGCTTGTTCTCTTTTTTTCATTCTCTTTCTTTTTCCTCTTTTTCTTTCTTTTTTTCTTTCTTTTTTCTTTGTTTTTTCTTTCGTTCTTTCAATCTTTTTCTTTCTTTCTCTTTCCTTTTTCTTTCTTTTTCTCTTACTTTTTATTTCTTATTTCTTTTTCATTTGCTCTTTTTCTCTTTATTTGTTCTTTCTCTCTTCTTTCGCTCTCTTCTTTCTTTCGCTCCTTTTTCTCTTTATTTGTTCTTTCTCTCTTTTTTCGCTCTCTTCTTTCTTTCGCTCTTTTTTCTTTCTCCTCATTTGTTCTTTTTCTTTCATTCTCTCATTTTCTTTTCTTTTTCTCGTTCCTTTCTTTTCTTTCTTTCCTTCCTTTCCTTCTTTCTCATTTTTTTTCTCTTTCTTTTCTTTCTCGTTCTTTCTTCCTTCCTTCCACCCACCCCATGTGACTTTGTTGCCCAGTTCCACACTATTCCAGAAACCAATTAAGTCTTTATTATTAGAGACATTATTAAACAAAATGGCTTGCGCGTCTCTGAAGAGTGCTTCATGTATAGAAGGAAAGCTTCTTGCTTCTGGCACTGTGGTTGCATTATGGTAAAACCATGCACTAAGCACAGTGACCATGAGCTGAAGTCATGAACAGAAGTCATGAGCTGAAGGTTAGGAGAGAGACGCAATAGAGGAGCGAGGAGCAATATCAAAGCCATAAAGATTCTCCATTGTCCCACCGCTGATGTTATCCTTCCATCAGCCTTTTCAATGCTGTGTCTGCACACATTCTGATGACACACTGATAAAGACCTGTCATGAACTGATGCCCTTGGAAGAATCTGAGGGCATGGCGTAGACGTCTGGGCTCTTCTCTTACCACCTTAAGCATATGAATTTAATTATAACGGCATGTTTATCGTGTACTGTGAAACACTCTTTGGAAAAGGGTTATTTTGTTTTTTCTCTGTGGGGGAGCTCTTAAAGGTATTATTTAGAACCATACAACAAAGGGTTTTCAAAGTAGAACCCCACTTAGAAAGCTGGATGGTTAAGGACCATTAATAATATTTTAGTTAATGAAGTTATTTCTTCATTCATTCATTTATTTATTTTTATTAACCAGAGACCTATGGAAGTTTTAAAAAAAAGAAAAGAAAAAAAAGAGACCGATCTTAAAATTATTCGCCTTTTTGTTTCTGTTTTGTTTGTTTAATTTTTTTAAGCCCAAGTCTGACGTGTGTTTATCTGCATGTTGTCTTTGCAGGCTAAGCAGTTGGAGGAAAGAGACCAACAGCTGAGGAAGCAGGATGCCTTCTACAGAGAGCAACTACATAAGCTGGAGGAGCGGGTACGAACTGCATTGCTTTTGTTAGCCCTTTTCCACACACAAGGTACCGGTGCCTAATCTAGACCCGTTTCATGCTGTTCCATCGCAAATGAGCCAGTTATTGGCCAGCAAAATGCTGCAGGTCTGGAACCAAGAAAGTGGTAACGTCAGGGACTTGGCGGTGTCGTCATTCAGTCGCCACGACAACAACTCGCGCAACTCGATATTGTTTTATGGCCGACATTAAAGTAAGACTTAGACGGTTACAGGGTTTTAAAGATTACTGTTGAGAAAATGAGTGCAATTAAATTGATCGGGAATCAGGGGTCCGACTAGGAAGCGACTATTGCACCAAACTAAATAGGAGCTACATTGCTAATGATAATACTATCAAAACCTCATTTGAGCAGCTACACACTCTAAAACCAATGTGTAGAAGCTGAAGGACTAGACTTTGGATGGTGAAGTATGTTCCCTTCGTGTTTTGATGTAGGAAAAGTCTCTGAATGAATACATAGTTTAAAAATATGTGAAAATGCAGTACGCTATAATTAACATGCATTCATTTTCTAATTAATATTAAAAAACAACAAGTTATGTGTCCAAAAGGTGATATTTATTAGGCCACATGTAATGACTTCATTTCCAACAGCGATTATCCAAGCTGTGCGTTTCTGTGGCTAAATCTCAAATAGCGTCTACATAGGTAATACAGCAATAGGTAATAACTATGTTATACCCTATGTATTGAGCATATATAGTTGATTGGGAAGTCATTTGGGATTTGGCCGCACTGTTTGAATGATTTCTGCGTGAAGACGAGTTAAAGACGGTGGATGTGCCAAGAAATCAAAGAATCGGCAAGAATCGCGGTTCGCCTAAGAAATCGAAAGTTTAGCTCAACATCAGCGACAGGAAGACATCATTGCGGGTAAGTAAAATAAAAAAACGGATCTAAAACGATCAAGTTTATGATGGAACTATTATACTGTGTTTTATGTGATACACAGTGTAGCGCGACTGCTATCGTTTGCTCTGTCTGCCGCAGCATAACATTACTCGCTAATTAATATTGATATGCAGTTTTTTTAAAGGAATGTCCTGGTCCTAAAGTATGGATTTATTCAGGGATATTTGGTATTGTTGCCAAGCTATTTATGCATAAGCCGATATAAAAATCCAATTACGACGCATTGTGCTTCGATGCCAAATCGTTCAAGTGAGAATTGTGATGCGTTGACGAATAAGTTGGTTTCCCCCGTTTTTAATGGAGATCTACTACTTCATACTTTGTTTATAGTAGTAGATTTGGACGCTTTGCCTAAATCCATCAGAAAGGCCAACTGGCAGATGTGGTAACAAAACGCAACAGCATACAAAGCAGATAAATGAGACAGCCCATCCTTTTGAACAGTGGTTGGGTGAGACACGTTGTTGGTTGGTACAATAGTGGGGTTATGACGAGGGTCCTTCGGTACAGTAGAGGGGTGATACCTTTTAATACAGTGACGTAGGTGAGACGTATCGTCCTTTGGTCTCTGGACATCTCGTATTCATTTTATCCTTAAACTGACAGCCTCCTGCTGCTCTCGCTCGGAGCCCCCTTCTCACATGCTGTCTTCCCGCTGGGTAACACTGGGACCGGACTTCACAGCCCTTCACCTCCATCCATTTGTCCTCCAACACACACACTGTGCTACATGACGGCCTGCTCTCGAGAGGCAGTGTGTGAATGTTTTTGTTGGTCTCATATGACCTGTTTTAAATGGGGTCTGATATTGGTTGGGTGGTATTTGCTGGAAGTGCTGAAGGAGCACTTTTGCCTCCCTAAAGCAAGAGTCTTTGTCTCATTAACTGCACGCTGTCCTGCTTCTTTGTAGGCCAACCTTTTTGTTTAGAATATCCTCTACCTTATCGCTCAAGGTTACCAACAAAGCAGGCGTAATGTAATGTTTATGCAGTCGATTACTTGATCTTTTAGAAAGCCAATTGAGAATATGAATTTCCCTGTATATTAATAAGGTTACAGTAATATTCAGTGGTAAACATTGCATTTTCAGCAGCATTTGGCTTGTATAAACTTAAGTTATATACATTTTTTCTTTGGATTTCCCAATCCCACTTTTCCCGTTTTCTGTAAGATACCGATATTGGAGCTCTGGGTATTGGTCCATACCCAATATTGATCCGATTCTGACATCCTCTTAGTACCCAACTCTTAGAACCTGAGTTTAAGACAAGTTGTGTCCTGTGTTTACATGCAAGATCCTTTTTGTCAGTCCATTCGCAGTGTACAGTACGTCAGTGGATTGTATTGCAGAACCCGTTGTCAAACCCGATCCGAGCCAATGTTTCAGGCCAGATCCTGATACTTCGCATCGAATTTATCAATTTAATCATCAATTATATTACTTTCCAGTTTTGTATGTTGTCTGGCGGGTTTAACTGTTAAAGCTGCTATAAGCATTTTTTTATTTTTTTGTACACTTTGGCCAATCTGTCGTTACGTTCTGATAGATATCACTATTGCAAATGCCTTGAGGAAAAAATGGTGCTGGAGCTGTCCTGGGCTGTGTATTAAGCAACTAAGAATTTCAACACACTTCAGCTGAATTAACCAATCAGCATACTTTTCTGCAAGATCCTACCTGCCAGTCAGTTAATTTGCGCCTGCACAAATAGGTTATAAATAATCAGAAAGTGTAGCACTAGCTTGCTGAAATAGAAGATAAGCCTTTAATAACAGTGGATTAATAAGATCCTTATATGAACGCAATAACAGAGAAGGCTGTCGTTTGACCAAAAGTTCCGGACTGTTGCAGCCGATGACTTGCGTTATTAGAAAGACTGTACGTTACGACAAAGGGAGAGTGCAAGCAGGAAAATTAAGCGTCCCAAAAAGAATGGAGACGGGCATGAAGCAAGAGTGAACACTGGTGTGGCTTTTTATCGTGCCGGAGAGACCCAAGAGATTGGTAGGTTCTCCCATGCCATTCCATAACATGGTTAGCTAGCTAACGTTAGCCCTGCCCACTGAGCTTTTGATAGCTTTTGTGCACTTGTGGCCACAAGCTTCAGAATCTTGAAGGTTATTTGCACATCCGTGTATTCCGTTATTTCCATTTCTATTCATTTCTTCTTGCTTTTCAGAGAAAGACATAGTGACTGGATTGAAGAAAGTTCACTGCATCCCGTCTTTAAGAGTTCTTCCAAAGTTTAGTTTGAGGTGGTTAGTGGCGAGTAAATCAGATTGCATTTGCCAACAGGTTACAGGAAAAGTCTGTGGTTGGACATCTGCAATGTCAGTCAAATGTCATCTTCCTAGTAAAGTAAGCGGTTCTTAGTCACGTTTAGTCATTTAAAAAGTACCAGAGACTCTCGTGATGGCTAGAAGTCTGGCTTGCGAGACTAACGTTAGCTAGTAATTAAGCTGTTGTGTTGTACTCTCGCCCACCCTTCTTGTGTTTAGCTGTGAGTGCAGTTTGATTGACTATAGCGTATGGAGGTGCCATTGTGGGTGCAGACTTCTGATCCAACCAAGCACCTGCAAACATGGCTAATTCAGAGTAGACACATTTTTTTTAAAAATTTGGAATCAAGTGTGTAACTGCATGTAACTCTTTTCTCACCATTGCACTCTGCGCATGTCTTTTGGAGGAAGACGTTTTGGAGAGAAGTTTAAATGGTGGTGTGGTCTTCGATGGCTCAGTCTGGCGGAAGTTAGCCGCTTTAAGTCTTGAACTCGTCACTTTGATTACAGTTTAGTTTGCCGTATTCTAGGTAAACATTCATATCTTGGCTCGCGGAATAAGATACTATATTTAGCATTCACCAGAGTGCAGGTGGACACTTTTTTTTCCTCTTTCTGTCTCCTTTACTATCACTCCCTCCCTTCTTCTCGTCCTCGCTCTGCCTCTTTAAACTCACAAGGACAGCAGAAGCCCAACCCCACACTGACAGATGCATTATTGATCTCCTCCTGCCTCATAAATCACCAATAGAGCCTTGTTCAATACTCCGAGCGCTGTGTCAACAGCTCACCCTCTCGGCTCAAATAGAGACGGAGGGGAACCCGGTCAGCCGGACCCGAGTTCGTTTTAGCCTCTATGGATTTATGGATCTGGATTCATAAGATAAATGTGCTAAACATTCCAGGCCTCGAGTGCGGGAATACCTTAAACAGATGGCAAAGGAAGCACAAGTATGGTGATGAATGAACCGTTTCATTGGTGATGCTTACGCCCGTTTTGTGATATCTTCTCCCTTTTTTTTTTTTTTAAGGGTGTAAAAGTGGATTTATTGTGAGATGCTCTGTCTAAAAGTGCTGAGTCTAGTTCTATTCAAAGACATGGTCTTGGAGGATCTTCTTCTCACGAGAGTCAAGGAAATACAGACAAGAGTTTAATCTTGTTCCTGTAGAGGAATGTGGCAGAACAGCCTTGTTTTGTTTATTTTTAATTATTCATCACCACGTGTATGTGTTTTAGCTTTCATGTCAGCAGGAGCTTGCAGTTGTGATTTGATTGTCTCTCCTCTGTCGCCTGTCTCGTTCTCTTCTCCACGCTTTCTTCATCCTTCATCCCCCCCCCCCTCTTTGCCTCATTCCCTTGGCTTCAGGCTTTAGCCTCCAGGAGACCAAGTGACGGAGAGAAAAATAAACGAGGTACAGAGAGGGTATAGAAAGAGAGAGTGTGTGAGAATATAAAAGGCTGATTATATATTACATGTCTCTTTCAATTCAGGCTGCTCATTTATCAGCAGGCTGTGTCTGACAGGTCATCACAACTCTCAGACGGCACCCGAACTGGCCCAGGCACCAAATTGCCTTTAAAACAATATCTCTCTCTCTCTCTCGCTCTCTCTTTATATATATATATATATATATATATATACACACACATTACACACACATCTTCCTTTAATACCTGCTGTTAAACAATCTCATTATTCGGCTGCATGTTCTCAAATTCTCTTTTTTTCGCTGCTTCATCTATTTTGTGTATTCGTGTTCCCTTTTTATTTTATTGCTCTTCCGTTTCTGTGTGACCGTATTGATGAGGACGGTGTCCTAATGGACAAAGAAAAAGAACAGTCGTAGTAAGAAGGGAAAAAACAAAAAACACAGGCACTGACTACTTTGATGCCAGTAGGAGCCGGCGATGAGGATGCTCGTTAATTCCACGTCTCAGCCCGATCAATGCTCTTTCAATTCTTTTTCCACTGCATCACGCTGCCTGGCGGAATAAAAAGCGCAATAAGGCCTCGAGTTCTGTTGCACACAAAAGCTACCGAGAACCAAAGTACCTCATTCAGGTGTTCAAAAGCTCCTAAACTAGCTGAGCGTCTGCAAGTCTCTAATAACTGCACCACGCTCTCGGAGACACGAAACTGCCGTCGATGTGTTTACTCTGCAGTAGCTTGGCAACCCCTGGAAGCTGTAGTCATGGTAATGTTGTTTAGAGTCTTTGTTGAAGTCAAACTCTGAAGTAATTGCAGTTGTAGCTGTGTATAGCTATTTTATTCATGCAATTTATGCATTATGTATATGTGTAGCTGTTGTTATCAAAGGGTATGGGGTATTTTATTAGCTCAGGGTCTCGAGGCTGAAACGCGCTGAATTAGCGGTGACTTATTTTATTTTATTTTTCAAGACTGGAGACATTTTCCCCCAATCTTCACACACTTCTCTCTATTGCATAAGTGGCCAGACTTAATGCATGCAAATCCAAATGAATGCAAATCGAGACTCCGATACTGAAAACTAGCAGTTTTCTAGCTGGTTAGCTCTTTGGCAGGAGAACGCGAGGGTGTTTCCAAATTGCATATTCATATACACTCATAGGTCCTGGAATTTTTATGTAATGTTATGTCACGTTTCCTGCAGCATTGTTTTAGTATGGAGTGTGTGGTAATATTCAAACGCACTATTTTAAGATCACACGATGCACATGATCAGTGCTGTACCACAGCATATTCACCGGTGTCAGACATTGATTTTCAGTTATAATCTATGTTGAAAACATTTGAGAAGTGTAAGCCAATGCACTCCACCAATAGGAGCTAAAAAACTTTTTTTTTTTTTTAAATGAAACTAACATGTTTCTGTGTCTCAAGAAGGGATGGGTCAAGATTTCTCCTAGCTATGAATAGTCAGCTCGCTGAGTTGAACGTGAAAGTGTTACTAACCCTAAATTATTTCAATGGTTATCAAGATGTAATATGGAAATGACATTTGTATTTGTGGCATACGCCATATTTTCTGCCATGGTATGAGCAAAAGACCCGAGAACCACGTCCAAAACCATTTTACAGAACAAACAGTAAAAATGTTGTTGAACTTGACTGACTGGGTGCATAAGTACTTAATCAACTTCAAAGCACCAGCAAAAACCTGAGTCTAATGGAGAAAAAACTGCATTTAAATAGGACCTGAAACAAATGGCACTGAACAATACATAGGCATCACCACATGACCATTTTACGCCAGTCCTCACTTCCACGGATCCTAATCCAAGATATAAAAATAGTAGGGATTTACTTTGAATGCCTCTTAACTGTCTCTTAACCGTTTAGATGATCTCAGATTATTTTGTCTAGACACTGTGCTGCATTTGAGATATATTGTCCCTTGTCGTGAACATGACCGGCATGTTCCTCCAGCCAGCTCAAATAGTTCATTTCAACGAACATATTCGAACAATATGGCTTCTTCTGCGATTTATCAGCATTCAGCGTGTCTTTAATGCCACAGATAAATCTATTATTCTCATGGAGGATCTCTTGAGCAAGGAAACCTGGCACCGTAGGCCGCCGCTGTCTTCTCCTCGTGTGTTCTGGTTCTTGTTTTGATTTGTTAAAGCTCAGTCTCACGTGTCCGCCAGCGCACCATGGAGCCAATATGGCCGCCACGCTGGCGTACCATAATGGCTGTCTCGGTGTGGTTTCCCCTCTGCTTCCACTCTGGTCTGCGAGAGATAACGCGACCGTGGCGATTTACTCCAGCAGCCGTTCAGCTCACTCATTATCAAGCAGGGGGGATTTAATTCAAAAACACAGGGTCGTTCCGTTAGCCGTGCACACATCCACTCTCCGTGGCGGGATTAGTTTTTGAGGCGATTGCTTTATTAGTCGACGACATCCCCAGTGTGCGAGATAAAGTAAACGTATATTTCCAGCTACTTGTGAACAGGGATTAAAGGGAGAGGGGCTTCTCCAGGCTAGCGCTAAGCACTTTTAGGGAAAGATGCAAGAGGAGCAGGTTTTTATTTATTTAGTTTTATTTTTTTGATGCTCTCAGGGGGCTGATGGAGGACCTCTACATCACCATGTGTCCAAAATCAAAATCAGCGCCTGTCCGAATTGCTTGCTAATCAAGGACAAAAGGAGAAGACTTAAATTGCGCAGTCTCCTCTAGCCCCACTTGTGTGTTTTGTAAGTAAGAATAAGAGAATGGAGCTGGATGTGGGACGATATGCTTGGGAGGAGGTTTTGTTTGCGCGCGTTTGTGTGTTTTTGAGGTCAAAGACATGGCTTTAGAAATCAGTGTCTGAGCTGTTTTTGCTCTTCTCTCTCCCCCCATCCTGTGCTTCTGATTAGGCCCAGTGCTGCTCCCCGACATACTCTGTATTCTGCTACATCCTTTTCACCGCTGCTACGCCTGTTAGAATCAAACATATTGCTAAAAGCCTCTTAAACACCCAGGTTACCTGTGACCTCTCAATCCCACCGTCTCCGCATACTAATAGTGTGCTGCCGTTCATGTTCAGTTGAAGTTTGTGTCTCCCTCCTTTTGCTTTCTGATATAACCTCTGTTGTTGGCGTCTTGTCCACGCTCGGTGCACGACAGTTTGAGCTGGGGGATTCTCATGCCTTTGCCTTTTATCTGGAATGACTGTGAATGAAAGAGTTTTGTGCTTAGTTTTATCAGTGTGGCTTCCTCACATTACAGAAAAAGTATACTGAAAGTGTGAGTATTGTGTCAAAACCTCAATTGAAAGTAGCTAAAAGTCTAAATTATACTTGAGTGAAAGTTAAACAGTGTCCACACTTCAATTATACTCAAATATTTCAAAGGGAAAGGTCAATGATTTTAACTGAAATGAGAAGACAGGATTTCCAACATCTGAAATGACAAGTTACAAAGGTTAAGGTTAGGGGCGGGATTAGCAATTGTACCTTTTTCTTACAGCTTCAGTCGTACAAAATCGAACGAAATCCAACCACATTGCTTTCATTTGTTCAAATTTGTATGACTTGTTTAAAAAAATAATAATAATTAGAGATCACATTCTTTTTTTTCTTTCTTTTTTTCATAAAAGTAACTTTAATGTATGAGAGTTGGAGACTAACAGGCAGCCTTAATGCAATGATGATTGGTCGTGGTATCCATACAAATTATTATAGATTCGATTGGATGCTTTAAATATCGTTAATAAATAAAGGTAACATGCACATTGAATTGGTAGGAGAGAAAACAATATTGAGTCATGATCTTTTGATATTTGTAACTAGTACTTGGAAGATCTAAATGAAAATGTAAGAAGTAAAAAAATGTGTGGGGGGGGGGGGCTTATGGAAATGTAATTGGGTCCCCTCAAAAAGTCCCCTCAAATGATTCTTACTTATAGTAACGAAGTGCAGTTACTTGAGTGCTTTCTCATTTTTAATGAAAATGACGTTTAACTGGCAATGTGGCATTCACCCTTTTTAAAATGACCACAGTCGCCTTAACCGCCAACAGTAATTTGGAAAATAAAATAACTTTTTATGTTGTATAATCAGGTTCTTGGCTTGAGAATGTCTAAACTGGATGATTATACTTTTTACTTAAACTTAATTATAATATTAGTAATTATAGTAATTAAGCATTCTTTTTGTAATTTCAGAATAATAAGCTTTTAGTTTTTGGGTATGTCATTTAGATGGAAATTGCTTAAAAATACCCTCTAGGCCCAGGTGTTTAAATGTGGCTATCTTTTTTTTTTTCTTCTAAATTGCCATTTTCGAAGATCATATCAATTCAGTCTCACAGGGTGAATTGGCCTCCGTGACCAGGTGAACTTCATCACCCCAGAGCTTTACACCTCATGGAAATTCCTTTTCACCACACACTGTAATCGGCCAACATTTCACGCCTTACTGCTCTCAATATCCCCCTCCATAAACTTTTAATGGGGTTTAAATTGTACAGTAGGGTGAGAGTGGAGGTGGTAAAAGCCCCATTTTTTGTGAGGAAGTGTGGTGAACTGTACTCTTTTTCGATTCTCCAGCTCCTTCAAAAAAACTGAAATTGGTGGTGGGTTTATCTTTCGTTTGGTGAAAAATGTGATTTCAGTGACGCATTTGCGCTTCATCTAATCTTCACTCTGTCTCTATTTCCAGACCGCTCAGTTCTACAAGGTCACCAATGAGAACTATCACAAATCGGCGGATGAAGTGAACGCTAAATTTAGGTAAGTTTGTGTAGTCATGGGCCTGTGGAGATCAAGAAGCTGATGGAAAAGATGATGCTTTTATTCTGTGTGGTAAAATAATGACCAAAGGCATCGCTTCAAAACACTGCCTCAGGGTCTAATGTTAAATTTCACATTGGCAGCATTCAGATTCTGGAACGGTGAAGCATTTTAACCTCCTGCTTGTGTATAAAGACGTGGATGGCTTTAATTCCTGATGTAGTTGGACAAATACACTTCTACACGGCTGCGCGCTCGACCTTGCACTTCCCGGCCCGGATGTCTGAGCCTTGGTTAGCTCATGAAGACCGTGATGTTTGGCCATTAGCCGCCACTGTAACTAAAGAACATGGTGGTATGAGTCCATTTTGGCCGTATATGTCTTAATGTGGCCTATTAGCCCCCCATATTAATGCCTGTGAGTGGCTGCGATGGGAAAGGAGGGCAGGCTGTTCCAGTACTAGCCTGGCTTCACAAATTACATTAGGCCATCATTAGGCCGCCTTTCTCAGCGCTAACACCGGGGATCATCATCTCTGCCGAAATGCTTGAAATTGATTAGTAAACTCCGGTGGGGCTGGGGAGAACGTAGGAGGGGCTAAATTGCATTAGGAAATGCATTAAAACAGCATTAGCATGACATAGCTAGCCTTCCTCAACCAACATCGGAGTGGGCTGGGGTGTCATGTGACCAGTGGGGCTGCTGTGAGTGCTACGATTGGCTGATTGCATTAGAGCGGTGCATTAGCAGCGCTAGGATTGGATTACTGACTAGAGGTAGGAGGATATGTGTAAATCTTTTTTTTTTTTTTTTTTTGTTAATGAAATGTCTTCAGGCTCTGGTGTTACTGTTGGAGCCAGAGAGGCACAAGCTATCCAGCCTGCAGGAGACTAATTAGTTTTGTGTGTGTGAGTGAGGGAGAGAATGGGAGAGATAGAGCAGGGGTATTTGGGTTGTACATTAGACTACAAATAAATCTGTATCGGTCGTCCCAGCGGATCGGGCAGCTCCAGTCGGGTTCCATAACAAGAAGGGGGAGATAAGATGCTATCGTGGATTCAGTTAAAATAATAATCCGGAATATTTTGTCAGAGCCTTTTGATTTCCTGAAAGTTGAAACCGTCCCAAGATAAATACGGCAGAAATCTGCATAATTGAAAGAATTAACATGAATTTGATATGATAATTGTCCTTTTGAAGCTGAAAACGGCTGTCGGTTGAACAACTTCATTTCCTCTACAGTGGATCGGCTTTGATGTAGAGCCGAGTGAAGTACTGGCTAGTCGGCCTGATGTTTCTAGACGTGGCCCTGTAAGATGTAAGCAGGGTCGTCTCTGCTTGTATATACCACGGCGCTGTTGAATTCTCAATTCTGATTGGTCAGAAGGTGTTGCTTAATTTCTATAACAGCAGCTCGTTCCAATACGTTATCGTTTCTGTAGTAACAACCAATTCCCAGGCTAAATTTAAGGCTATCAATAAATGGAAAGAAGTGTTATTTACCAAATAAAAATTGTATAATCATTGCTGTGGTGACGCTTTCTATAAGGAGGAGGTTTATTGAACAGTTACGGAAGGAGACTCCGGTGTCAGTGCTTTGTAACAGTCAGAGGTAAAACCGTTCATTTGAGTTTTAACTTGTCATGGGCGTTCCACAACATTTAAATGTAACTATAAATGGATAATTCATTCTTTATTAAATAAAAACGTGTAATCGTTGGCAAATTGCTGTGGTATAAGCGGAATAAAACACCTCGGGACATGCTGTTCTAGGAAAATAATCCGTCAGCTGTATTTTTTTATGTATACAATACTGAGTATTGGAATCTGTTCGGATTTGACGTATTTTCTGATCCAATCCACGATCATATTTTATACCCTGAATGTGTGTGATGTTGACTGACACAACACGCATCTTGCACATGAATAGGGATGGGCTCAAGCGAAAGCAATGATGGATCATGACAAACATAATAAATGCATAAATGAATGTTTATTTTGTGATATTTATGGCTTCATCAAATACGTTTTACACCGATTGAAATCCAGTTTCAATCAATAAAACGTAAATCCTTCCAGAAATGGAGTCATAATCTTCATTTATTGTGCTGTCTAGGCTTTATTTGTGTTTTACAACAGGGGCAAAGCACAAGCGTCATGGAGAGGAAGTGTGGAGCTTCATTTCTTTCCAAGTAAATATAACTTAAGTGTCTGAATTATCCGTTAGATTATTATAAATATACGTTACTACTAATATACGTATATGATCAAATAAAGTTTGTTAGCCCAGCAAGCTTATAAGTCCACTCCGCGAAATGCGCAGTGAAGCCGCGTTTGATTAACATGGGACTGTATTATTGAAAGCGCCATCATTACCGCATCATTACCGCTTCAGTGGGCTTTTAACTCTACTACTTCTACAGCACCATTGCCTAGTGTGTAAACACAACATATTGAGCCCAAATGAAACAACCGTTAGCCAACGACTTGCTGCCGTTACGTTTGGTTCAGGGCATAAACACCGTAGTGTATATAAAATAAACAAGTTGCAAAATCATCCCAGATCCCAGGAATTTGAGTACTTGCTAATTCTCTATTAGAACTCGAGCTGTATATATATATATATATATATATATATATCCCTAGTAAACACAGGACACAACTCGTCTTAAAGCACGCCACAATCACGCCTCTGATGTTTCCCATAAATCAGCAACAGAAGCTTGTAGAGAGTCGGCTCGATTATTAAAAGGATGTCGGTATCGGTTCGGTATCGGTTCAATATCAGAGCTCTAAAATCGGTATTGCATTGTAAATGGAAAAAGAGAGATTGGTGCATCCCTAAAAATGTCAAGAGTCTTGTGCTAACTATGCTCTGTTTTTAATAAGTATGCTACAAACAAGTGAGATGAGAAGATGGGGGCAAAATCTTTTGTGTTATTTTGACTGGGTTATTATGTAAAATAGTTTTGGAAAGACTTGGGCAGGCTCTCAATTGATCATAGTGATTCTGATTTTGCTTTGTACCTTGGAAATGTTTTTTTGTTTTAATGTTTGTAAGGATTAAAAAAGCAATGTTATGTTATTAACCTAATTATATAATCTTAGCAAAATTCTGTATTCATAAATGTAGTAATGCCAAGCCTTTTAATGGCTTTTGAACAGGAACTGAAATAAGGTTGTATGCTAAAGCAATTAGCTGCAAATGCTATTAGCATTTGCAAATCATAAAGATTGTACAGACTGGTGCACGATTCATCTGTACTCATCACTTAAAAGACAAAATTCTACTTTGTCCGTAATCTTTCACTAAAGTCCATCGACTTTTTCCCGCCTCTAAACGATTTTTGATTACGTCACCGGTAGACGGAGGTGAAACATGACATCATTTCCTCTCCCCTGAGTTAGCTGGCACTCACGGCGATACCGATTAGCAAGCAGCATCATGGGCAGAAAGTGCATTTTTGGTTGTTCATCACCAAAACCTGTTATGTTTCTCCAAAATCCACTGGTTACGGCTCAGGTGGCTCGAATTTATACATTTTGAAGAGGGAGGAATATTGGGGGGGAATTTGGTGTTGTGTACGAGGCATTTCACCTAAAAAGAAATATTACCATTGTGACACACTGGGATGCTCGTGGGGGTTATCGCCAACGTTAGCCTCGGCATCTGAGTCACAAGCCAATCAAATCCCGATCGATAAAACCAAAGTCCCGCCCCCCCAAATATGCCGTTTCACTCAGAAGAAAACAGTGTTCGAATTTCCGTTTCATCTTGTCTTTAAGTTAAAAGCTACATTTTGCATATTGATATCATTGAAATATGATTAAAACAAGTTTTTAATACACCTGTTTCTGTCTTAAGGGCTTAATTTACAACAATTAGGTGGCCAGACCATTAAGTGGACATTAGTGTGCACTATTAGAAAAAATTATACCTGAAGGGGTCTTATTTGGAACATTTACTGAAAGGGAAATCCTCTGTTGTAGGGTTCTACATAGAACCTTAAAGGGTTTCCCCAGAGGGAGGAACCCTTTAGAGTGATAGATGAAACCTGTCTAAGGGTTGTCTCTCTGTCAGCATGATTTGTCACGTTGAATTGTTAAATGGATTTCACCAAATTTCCATTAGAAATTATTTACTTTTCCATCAAATTATAGTACCGAAGCTCGGCTCCACTTGTTGTTCACACATAATCCAAAGGTGCAATCAATCTTAAACATCAGGAAACAAAAGGAAAATGTTCAATTTTGCATATTTTTTATTTTCTCATGGGGATCAGCGATATGCCCTCTCGGCATCAGAGTTTTCATTTGACACAAAAAGATTTATACACACACTTAAATTCACATTTTTAGCCCATATGTAGTATCTACTCTCAACTTAGGGTTCTGTGTAGCACACAAACATTTAGTTCACCGTGCAACCTTTTTGCGGCCAATACACAAAGTAAGAAAGCGTGCACTGCTTTGTTAGCGTATTGGGTAAATTGTATACTCGTAGAATGACCAACCAGAGGACGGTGTTCATCAAACTCCCTTCATCATATAACCTCAGTGGGAGTCCTTCTGGTGGCTGTATGGCCTGTGAAAGAAGCCGTGCTGCCTCATGGGGCTGGCGCTGACTCTGAGCCTATGGCTTCTGCCAACGAGAGATGGATGAGCTCCGTGTGAAGAGGAAAAGGACAGGGACAGAGAGATCGATAGAGAGGGATGGATGGATGTCTCCACTGACGGATGGGGACAGATCAGAGCAAGGAGAAAGGTCAGAGCAGGAAGAAAGGCGGAATGGGAAAAAAAAGGTGAAAGGACAAAAAACTGTTTCAAGGAGTTCTCCAGCAGTTCATGGTTTGTGCTGAGAGGGTCAGAGGGAGCCAATGCGACGATGATTAAGTGCGCGACCTGGCCGGTGAGGTGGACAGCGCCGCTTTTGAGATTCAACTCAGGGCACACAAGGGGGACAGAGGGGTAATTGATGCACTGAGAAGAAGGTCTATGATGCACGCTGCGTATGCGGGCTTGCATGTGTATGTATGTGTGTGTGTGTGGGGGGGCTATTATTTAATTTTCATTAATTACTAGACACACTTGAAATGAATGTCTGTCATTTAAAGTGTATATTTATTCTAAAAAAGCAACCGATTTGTGCTCCATAGGCACCGTCCTGTTACTTCTCCTTCGTCAGCAGAGCTGTGTTGTGGGACAGAGGACGCCATCATCACATGGTGAGCATGCTAACATGCTAACAGCATGATGACTAGTGGGATAGTTTAACCTCAGTGTGATCTTCATTCTTATATTGAAATCCAGGCAATTTACCAGTTTGGACAGTTATCATGTAGTAATGACGGCAAATGGTTGCATGCTAATACCCTGATGCGCACATGTCTAATCATGTTTTTTTTTTTAAGAAAAAAGAATCTGAGCATTGAAGATCTGGCAATCACAACTGTCAAGGTTTCCACATTTTTGAGACCTAACAGGGACTCATTTGCAATTTGCAATGTCTCGCACTTGTGAACAAGTTTAATAATTGCATGAGGGAATATACAAATCTGGACTGCTTAAGCACACTGTCTTTCCCTCACACACACACACACACACACACACACACACAGACAAACTGTCCCTGTCCTCGTCAGCCTCTTCCTTCAGAAGCAGCTCGAGGCTAAATGTGCCACAGTCATCAGAGGGGTTGTCATGGAGATGGCAGAGTTGTGTGGGCTGGCTTCCTGTCTTGGCCTCTGGTTAAACAAACAGCAAAGAGAGGGACAAAGATCCTCCCAGCTCCTTACAGACTCTTTTACATCCTCAAATGCCACACACACACACACACACGCAAACACACACACACACACACACATTAACAACCCTCACATCCAAAGGCATAGACAATGAACAGACACGCGTGCACACACCACACACTCATACGCATGCACATATGTATGTACGGTTGAGTGCAACAGTTTGCATCTCCTTTGGTTCCTGGGTGAAGAAATAAAAAAGACATCTCTATTTTACAGCAAATGAGTCTAACTCAGCAGTTATCTTTATTAGCAAGCTCAAAGGTTTGCATCCACATTGGCATGCTCAAGTTAATTTATTTGAATGCGCCTCATCATCAGCACCAGTCAACACATGTTTACTTTGTTAGGTTTTCTGTGAGCAGTTAAGAGTCAATGGGAAAAGTCAGGAGAACAGCTAACACAAGACCTAAAACAGAAAATATAGACCTTTCATAGAGCTTATTAGCTGATAATAAAGATAAAGTGTTTAGGGAGAATGTTACCAACAGTGAAAACCATCATTCAGAAATGGAATAAATACAAAGCCAGGACCAAAAAGTGAAGAAGACAAAAAAAAAAAAGATTTCTGCCAGAGAAATTCATAAAAATCCAAAACAAACAGCAGGAGACCAGAAAAAGTCCTTAGAGGCAAGTGGAATAAAAGTCCACATTAATATCACATTCGGGAATATTATTACATTGACTACGAACCCACATGGCATTGACACTAAACTCTGGCAAAAGTTGAAGTATAGCTTTAAGTACTCTTTCAAACTCTTTACCTAAAGTATGAGAATAAAACGAGAAAGAGGTCTGCACCTCAAATCACACATTGATCTTGGTTACTGACGGTAAATTAGTCGCCTCATGCCAGGGAACCAAGGAACCAAGAACAGTGGGCAAGCATTAACTATGATAATACTGACATGACAATACAACTAGCCTGCATGACACAAATCTGAAGATGCACGCTAACAGCTAGCTGGCACCAGGCACGTGCACAGTGGGGTGGCTAGAGTGGCTCGAGCCACTGCCCCTTTGCCCTCCTTTGCTGAGATGCCCCTCTGGACCAAATAAATAAATAATAATACTAATTATGATAATTATGTTGTTTTTGTTATTGTTAATTATTATGGGGGGGTGTAGGTGCTTGAGCCACTGCCCCTCAAAATGTCTGTGCACGGCCCTGGCTGTCACAATACAAAAGTGTAGCAAACGACAGATAGATATGTGTAGCAATAGATATTAGGTCACCTAAATCTATGCGTTAACTCAACTTTTGATTGTTTTTACCCTCCTTTTTGGTGTAAGATATTGCTCTTGCATGTACGTCTATAAACCAGTCAATTTCATGGGACGTAGTAATTTACAAATAAATACATCAAGTGATCATTAACTCCCCGTTCTTGTTGTCACACACTGTAAGTTGGAGTTTTTGAAAGTTTAATCTGCTTAAAAAAAAAAGTCACCTTATGTCTTCTGAAAATGTGTAGATTATAGACAAAACAATGTGTTTTGATATGTAGTGAGTAGAAAGTAGATATTTTTTTTTAGAAATGTAGTGAGTAAAAGTCAAAAGTCTTAAGTGAAAGTAAAAACTCAAGTACAAAATACTTGAAAATTGTACTTAACCCTTTAATGGTCTCCTCAAGTAGTATATCTTGTTAAGCCGTCTTAGTTAATTTTTCTTAATTTGGTAAAGGCTTATAATAAAAATATATTGTGTGGTCAGTTTAAAAAACAGGTTGTTGTTATTATTGTCCTAAGACACTAAGAAATGCAAATAAATAATTTTTCCATTACTTTTTTTCTTAGTAAGATCATTAAAGGGTTAAATACAGTAAGTATGTTATTAAACTTTTCATCTCTGCACATAAACATACACCAAGATACACATTTATACACAACACATTGGACGCTACCATAATCTGCACATCCAAAGACACACACAAACATACACACACATACTCGTCTATGGCTGAAGATGTCCCCTAAATTGCCCCACAGCCCCCTGAAACACAGCCCACCACTGACACTCGCCACTCAGTTCTGACTCGTGTTGATCTTTAGCAGGCCTGACTCCCTCTAAATAGTCTATCACGGGAGCCTGTTGACCCACCTAGTCCCATCATGCTTCATTCTCTCCACGGTTACAGTGTCCCTGGAGGCCGCACAGCACTTGGAGGACATTGCTATGAACCAGCAAGCCAAATGAGCGCTTGAATACTGTCCACTGAAACTATAACGCACAGGTGGGCAAACACAGCAGCAAGGCCGCGGACAAACACTACTCTCCTGTGTGAGTTATGGGCTGACGTGGATTTGATCAGGATAGAAAAACATAGTGACTCTTTTCTAAACGCTAAGTGAGAGCCAAAAACTGGATGGATTTATAACAAATGCTATTTTATGGACACTGTTCCTGGAAGCTTGTTCTGTTCTTTTAGAGAGCTTTAGAAAGACATAGAGAGAGAGAAACAGAGGGAGACAGAGAGAGAAAAAAATCAGCTTCATTGTCTGGCAGAGCCGAAAGTAGAAAGTTGCCGTGAATGCTAAGCTGCATCTGAGGCTCGGCTTCTGACACGAGCGGCTAATCAGATTTACTCCTCCCGATCCGAGTAGTGCTACAATGCTCCCCACTGTCATCCCTCTCTCTCTCTGTCTCTCTTGCCCCTTCATCTCCTCCTCCTCCTCCTCCTCTTGCCTCTTGCCTCTCGCCTCTCTTCCTTTTCCTCCTTCTCCTCTCCTCTCTTCTTCCCCCTCCACACGCCCACCCGCTCCCCCCTGCGTCCCGTAGCAAAGCTAATTACGGCGCAGGGCAGAAACACAAATCTGGCTGATTGAAAAAGTCACTCTTTTTCAGTGGGGTTTAACCTTGTTAGCACTAAGCCTGGCTTTTGTGGACATCAGGCCTCTTTTGAGAGGAATCCTCTGTTCGCCTGCAGACGCTGAGACAGAGACACGCTTCTGTTTGGCTCGTCCTTCCCCGCCCTCCATCCTCCATTCTGCACTCGCCAAAGGGTTCATACAGAGGCGGTATCATTAGAACTGTGTGTTTATGTGTGTGTGTGTGTGTGTGTGTGTATGTTCAGAGAACGGGTTGAGAACGCACATGCATGCAGGCCTCTCTTCACTCAGGGCCATCTGGCTCAATGGACTCTGGCTAATGGACTCCCTACATTCATGCATGTGTGATGGTCCACGTCTCCGTCAGAAGCCTGGGCGACACGAACGCCACGCTAATAATGATATTAAGACCGAGAGCGTGTGCCTGTGTGTGTGTGTATGTGTGCTGGTCAGACTGTGGGATGCCTGATGCCAGGAGGTCATGATGTTTCCTGTAGGGGTCCTGGAGGCCCCTTTTAGAGGACAGAAAGTTAGCATAGAGGTCTGAGAGCATGAGGTCTGACTTGCTTAGAGGTTATAATCATAAGCCTGGAAGGATTTAAATGGAGTCTCCAAGTGAAAGTTTTCGGTTGGAGTTGGGCCTAGAGGTTTGGTTTGGAGATGTTCATTAGACAAGTGTATTTATATGAGAGATCCTTTAGGCCATAAATAAAATCACACACACTATCAAACCTCTTACACACACTATCAAACCTAAATGAGAGTATGATAGTGTGTGTTATAGAGTATGATAGTGTGTGAGAGAGTATGATAGTGTGTGTTAGAGAGCATGATAGTGTGTGTGAGAGAGCATGATACTGTGTGTGTAAGAGAGTATAATAGTTTGTGTAAGACAGTATGATAGTGTGTGTAAGAGAGTATGATAGTGTGTATGAGAGAGTATGGTAGTGTGTGTGAGAGAGTATGATAGTGTGTGTCTAAGAGTATGATAGTGTTTGAGAGTATGATAGTGTGTGTGAGAGTATGATAGTGTGTGTCTTAGAGTGAGTGTATCTGTAAGAGAGTTTGATAGTGTGTGTAAGAGAGTATGATCGTGTGTGAGAGAGTATGATAGTGTGAGAGAGTATGATAGTGTCTGTAAGAGAGTTTGATAGTGTCTGTAAGAGAGTTTGATAGTGTGTGTGAGAGAGTATGATAGTGTCAAAGAGTATGATAGTGTTTGAGAGTATGATAGTGTGTGAGAGTATGATAGTGTATGTAAGAAAGTAGGATAGTGTGTGTGTGAGAGTATAATAGTGTGTGTGAGAGAGTATGATAGTGTGTGAGAGTATGATAGTGTGTGAGTGAGAAGTTTTATAGTGTGAGTGAGAATTTGATAGTGTGTGTGAGGTTTGATAGTGTGTGTGTGAGAGTACAATAGTGTGTGAGAGAGTATGATAGTCTGTGTAAGAAAGTCTGATAGTGTGTGTGAGAGTATGATAGTGTGTGACAGAGTATGATAGTGTGTGAGAGAGTATGATGGTGTGTGTAAGAAAGTATGATAGTGTGTGTGAGAGTATGACTGTGTGTGAGAGAGTATGATAGTGTGTGTGTGTGTATCGTGTGTGTGTGTGTGTGTGTGTGTGTGTATTATGTGTTGGGTGTGTGTGTGTGTGTTGGGTGTGTGTATTGTGTGTGTGTGTGTGTGTGTTGTGTGTGTGTGTTGGGTGTGTGTGTGTGTGTGTGTATTGTGTGTTGGGTGTGTGTATCGTGTGTGTGTGTGCGTGTATTGTGTGTGTGTGTGTGTGTGTATTGTGTATTGTGTGTTGGGTGTGTGTGTGTGTGTGTGTGTGTATTGTGTGAGTGTGTGTGTGTGTGTGTGTGTGGGTGTTTGTGTGGATAATGTTATATATGCAATAAAATAAT
>JAOUQW010000014.1:12280639-12292892 GCA_028565825.1 Olivaichthys viedmensis
TGTGTGTGTGTGTGTGTGTGTGTGTGTGTGTGTGTGTGTGTGTGTGTGTCTGTGTGTGTGTGTGTGTGTGTGTGTCTCTGTGTGTGTGTGTCTGTGTGCGTGTGTCTGTGTGTGTGTGTGTGTGTGTGTGTGTTACAGCCCATCTCTAACACTGTCTAGTGCTAAAGTTGAGTTGGATTCGATATGAAAGATTGATAATAATAATAATAATAATAATTCATAATTAAATTGGAATTAAAACTAGAAGCGCTTTAACTCTGACCACGCCCCTCATTAAACCCCGCCTACTGTGAGCTTTACACAGCAGGTGACGCTGGATACAATTAGAAAAATAAGTGCTTTATTCACATAAAAGATAATTGTCCATGTTGAATAATTGAAAAAAAATAATGAAGTTAAATATGTTAAAGTATAAAACTGTAAAATATATATAAATAAACAGCAACAACAATTTGATCAATTAGATTGATTTTATTAATTACATAAAAAACACATTTTAAAATATATAATAAATGTAATTTACATATAAATAAATCAACAAGCAATACATAATATTTCAATTAAAAATATAAATAACACTAAATTAATCATTTTTAAATATTAGCGCTGTAGTCCGCTCCGCATGTCTCTTCCCCCCAGTCTCTCAGCAGTTCATTTTCTCCTCCTCTGTCTCTCAGATTTCTTCTAGTGATTTTAGAGGTGGGTAAAATCCACAGAGGCTGATGGATTAGTAATAATAATGTGGACCTTTCAGTGAGACAATAGACGAGTGATTATCTCTCCATCTCACTTACACACACACACACACAGGTGGGAGAAGTACACAAATGCATTTTTCAAGTACAAGTGAAAATACTCATCTAAATTGCTTCAAGTTCTTTACTCACGTTAAAGTACAAAAGTACAAAATCAAAAATTTGCCTAAAATATGAGTGTAAATTAGTCGCCTTTCGCCAAGGGAATAGGAACTAGCGAACTAAAGCTAGTTATTTAACTGTTAGCTTGCATGATAATAAATCAACGATACAAACTAGCCTGCATTACATTAACTAATGCTAACTAACAACAGCTATATCAGAGCACGCATTGATTTTGGATACTGACTTTAAATTAGTGCGCCTTTCACCAAGGAACCATGAGACGTCTCCAAGCTAAAGTTTTCTGTCTGAGTTCGGGCAGTTACATCTAGAGGCTTGCTTTTGAGAGGATCCTAGACAATTGTAATTGATCTTCAAAAATACAATCACCAGGCTACAGGAGGGCAAAACCATGGATCTTTACACAAGTCTTTTTAAGTACAAAGCAGGGTGGGGGAAAAAATAGAAAGGCCGAGAAAGAGAAGGGGCGAGAGACAATAAGAGCACACAACACTTTCAAAAGCAGATTGCTAAGCTTGGTCTAACTATGTTTGCTGAACAAATTACTGTCAGCCGATTCATGAGACATAAAGAGAATGATGAGACACGTATGTGTGGGTTGAGTGGTGGTGGTGGTAGGGGTGACATTGCACTCTTGTTAGACATGTTGGGGCCTGTTTCGCGACAGGTAACAGGCAGTAGGGCACCTATCTGCTTTCAGTAAACAAAGGACACACACAATCAAGCACAGATGCCGGCTAAAGAGTCTCTTCAAGTACCTGAAACATCTGGGTGGAGCAAAGAGAGTGTTGTGCTTTTTTTTATGGATTTTAATAGGCGATTGTTCAGACAGACATTCGTCCGCTGCTCTCTCTGTTCTTTAGTCTGTTTGCTGAGTAAAGGGCACTGTAGGAGGAAATTAATTGAGGGCAGTGTGTATTTGCAGGCTGGCCAACAGCAGGGCTCATCATCACTCCTCAGAGCCAATATTGACCGACTGAACCAACGCTACTCGCTTTCATCTCCTCAGTGCAGCACCTCTTTGGCCCCGTTTTTTTATAGGTTTGCATTGAAGATGAATGGCAATCCCTTCAGCCAAAAAATGGTGTAATGTGTGTGTTTGCTGAAGGGAAGGCAAAAAGGGAATGGGAGATGTAGGGCCAGTGAGGAGGGGCGATGCAAAAGGCGCACCTCCACCACAACCGGATTCATTTCGTCCAGCCAGCACAAGGGGGCACTAAAGAAAGCAATACATGTGCTTTTGCAATTTAACACTTCAGTCACAAGAAACCTGAGCATGCTCTCTGTTATGATTTAAAATAATATTTGAAACCATAATTTTACCACAAAAATATACCGTATATGCACACATAATAACTTGTTGTTTCCTCTATTATTACTACAGGATGTCTTATATAAGGAGGAACCTCGACCCCCATGTTCACGTTTTGAAGCCCATATGAGGGCCTGTCCTGGCCCGATCAGACCGCCGTATTTCCCAAGCACACACCGTCTACCAAGGTCTCCATTGAAGACCCTCGGTGCTCAAAAACCACCAAGCCAGCGAGGTGAGCTACAATAATGAACAGCTCAAGGAAATCTGGGTTTGAATTTGTTTAGAGGCTGGCTTTCAAATCCATTATCTATCTTACATATAATCCTAATTTGCTTGCTTTGAGTGTGATTTAAGTGCTAAAAAATTATATAAAATTTAAACCATTGCATGCTGCTTGCACAGATTACAAATCAGTATAGAGAGAGACCTGACCCATATGGAAATCTGATATATGGCGATATATGTAGGATATATGAGTATATATTTCAAAATCCTGTAGATGCACGTATACAGTATGTTGTTAACATATATGTAGATACAATTCATGTCCACTAACATGAATGCATAGATGATACATATGTGGATAATATATAGATTAAAAAAATGATTTAATTAATGTACACTGTTGAAAAACAGTACTTTGGTCCAGTAAGTTGCTTTGCCTTTTTCCATTTAGCTGATGAGCTGATGTTTATTGTAATCGAATCTGCCACAATGAAAAGTCTAAACAGGGAAGATATTGTTGTAGGTTGCCCAAATTAATGCAAAAGCTAATTATACCTTTTATTTTAATTCAAAATTCAAACATTAAACCATCAAAAGAACAATCATATACAATATTGCCATACATTTATTGAACATATACTGTATGTTTCTATATGCTGATATATAGTGTAAATATATGTTGCAGTGTCCATATGTTAGGATATAAGTCAAATCAATATATGCAAATATACAGTATATCATATAGTGGAACTCCATATACGGTCATATATATTAGATTCGCATATGGGGATAATTGAAAGCATTTCAAAATGATTTGGACAGTTTTTTTAAGCAGTCATGTGGCTGTTGTATATTACAATATGTGCATGTGTACATGTCCATGAAACCTCTACTGATATCCAGTCCTGCCACCTCCTTTCAGGCTTGATGCAATGATGTAAAGGTATTTGTGCAGCCTCGGCCGTTAGAACCCTGCGGGACTGTGTGTTTGAGCGCAAGCTGGTGCGAGAGCAGAGATCGGGGCATTGCTCTACACCGCGGGCCAAAACTAATTATACAGCCATATGGTGCTCGGAGGCTCTCACAATCGACCCCGACCTGCCTTCAGCTCCCCAAGGAGTGTGTGTGTGTGTATAAATTTATGTGTGTAGGGGGGAGAACTGGGAGGGCTGTACCAGGGTGCTATGACACATGTCGTTCACACACACACACAGAGGCACACACACACTTGTGGTGTGTGACTGTGACAGATGGAGAAGCCAGGAGTATTGTGTATAGGGCAGTGCAGAAATGTGGGCTCTATCCATCCATCCATCCATCTATCCATCTACATACATATCCATCCATCTATGACTCTCTCTCTCTGGTTGCGCCAACACATCACTGACAGTGTGACTGGAACAAGTGGGCTTTGTGTGGACTGTTAGAGTCTGGCTGCTCTACAAAGACTAGCGGTACTGCAGGCCATCAGTCCGCCCCACAGACCATGTCTGAAGCTAGAGCATTTCAGGATGCAATGGTCAACTTTATGTTTGGGAGAAAGGAAATACATCAATCCAAAGATCAGCCATTAAAATTAATCAGTAGCAATCAACACGGCGTTCCTCCATTAAAGTCTGGCACAAAAACCCAACAAAAAAAACCCCACTGCGTTTTATAAGACCACATATTTATCATGTCCGGACATCTGAAATCCTTTTGTGGCAGGAACTGCCACTGAAAGTCCCTGAGTGAGACTTTGTAGAGCTCATTTGTTTGCTTTTGCTGTCACTCTGACCATAATTAGTTTGTTGGGGTGCCCAATTATGAGAATGAGTTCCTTCATATAGTGATCACGAGTGCTCATTATCATATCTTAGAGCCTCTGCATACTGAGTTGGGAACTAGACAGCTGCTCCTGGAAAGCGGTAGCATTGTGGACGGGGGGTAGGGTTTGGGTAGAGGGGTGTCCGGGATGAATCTAGAGAGTAGGGGGCTCCCAGCAGGCAAAAGGCTGTTTGCTCTGTGTCTCAGTGGAGTGGCAAAGAGAAATGTCAGTGCCTCGGCCTCATCCTTCTCCCTTTTAGCTGGAAATGATGATGAATACGCTTTCTGCCTGACCCTCACCAAGGACCCCCATGATAATTATTCAGGACCTCTCTTTGTGCGCCCTCAACAATGCCTTTCAATAAGGCGGTGTGTGTGTGTGTGATGTCTTGTGCTGGACAGCCTGTGGGACGGCCGAGTGGTCCATCTCCACATGAGACAGCTGGAGTTGGAGTCTGATACGCTATTTTTTCCCCTCTGCTCTGTTTGCTCCGTTTCTTTGGAGAAACTGTCGCACTCTTGTTTCATTCCATTTTCCCCAATTGTAGCTGGTTATAAAGTTTTGGTCCAAAGCCAGAATTCCTCCATAACCTTGTCCATTTACTATCAAATGTCTTATTTGTGTCTCTCTATCTTTTCAGAAACCCAGAGAAAGCTGAACTGCCTGAGTGAATACAGCAAGAGGCACTTCTCTGTGGTCCTTCCCAGTGTGCCGGCATCTCCACCTCCAAGCGTTGCCTTTCCAGACCCTCTATTCTCTCCCACACCGTCTGCCCACTCAGGGACAAACCTAGACGAGTTCTTGTCTTTCCCTTATCTCTCTCCTAACAAGGACACCACAGTAAAACAGGATGACATAGTAAGTCATAGAGACATTACTTTGACTGAGTCCTCCTCCCCACAACTCAAACATGAGGACTATGAAGAGCCTAAAGGTGAAGCAATGACACCAATGACAATGACTCCTGGCACCCCACCAACCCCCATGACCCCCATGACCCCATTAACTCCTATGACCCCAGATTCTCTTTCAGACCTGAGCCGTCCAGCATCCAGTCAGTTCAGCAATAGCACCAACCTAAACAGCAGCCTCTCCAATGCACACTCAGGTACACCCTCTTGAACTTCTTATCTGTGCAGATATAGATATACACACTGTAAAGCATTAGCAAATGTACCAGTAGATAGATCATAGATCATGGATACTATGGACAATGAATTGTGCCTTGACTTTTGCCTCTTCACTGCTTCTAGTGAATCAGAGTGACAACGATGATGGGGATGTTGGAGATACTGATGATGATGTCAACATTGATGATGAGGCCTGCTTCTCACCCCTGTCTGATCTTTGCTTCAACTCTCTGAATGGCTCAATCTTGGCCTCTTGCTCCCCACCAAACTCTACTCAATCGTCTCTATCTAAACACCTGAGTGTTCATATCCAAGAACCCCCTAATACCTACCTTGCAGAAACCCCAAAGGAAACTCCAATTGTCCAGGTTGAAGACCCTCCAGTGATGCAAACGCCACACCCTCAACAGCTCAGAGATATGGGCGTTGATGTAGCTCCAAACTCCTGCCCTGCATGTCCAGACTCTCAGTCTAACCTGGCCCCTGCTTCTCCACTGGAGGCTTGCTCTGATTGGAAAACCTGCCGCTGGCCTGTACTTCCTCCAATCACGCCTCAGAGAGGTGAGCTTCTCTAGCTTAACCAGTACTGCCCCCCCTCCCTTCCCCAACACACACACACTTCATACTGTGCCATTGTAAACCTGTGTGTCTTGGTCCTCAGCTGGGCTTGTGTGTATTCATACACACACTTAGGGCTGGATTGAGCCAAGCATAACTGGACATCCACCATATCACAGACACAAAAGAGACAAAGATCACTCATTGCAGTGCTACATCTCGGTTTTGTCCACTACCACCATGCCATAAATATCATGGGGAGGGCTTTTCTTTTTTCATCCTTTATAAAAATTGGGGGTTTTAGGGATTTTTAAGGAGACTTGAGCTGGTACTGTTTGAATCCACAGTTTGAATAAAAGCAGCCCATCCTCTACAATGGAAAAGTTTTGGGGAGGGGGGTCTATAAGATGCGGCGATGGCCCCTAGTACGTCCCTCAAAGCCCCAGGCTCCAGCATTCCCTCCTTTCTGCCTCTCTTTTTCTCTCTCTCCTTCTCTTTTCTCCTCTCGCTGAAAGAAGGATCGTGTGGAGCAGGCAGTCATAAATCCACACTGACCGCCACCCCGCTGACGGGAGAACAGTGCGCGAGTGTCAGCTATTGGCGTACCTCTCGGACGCCCTCCTTGCGCTAATTTACCGTTCCTGATCGGGATAAAGAGCCGGGCCCGCTGACGTCTGACTCGAGTCTGGGACTTTCTGAAAGAGCAGGACAATTGACAACTTGTGATGGGAATTTGCCCCTTTCAGAGCAAGCTGTCCACTGTTCTTTGTGTAGTTGTGTAGTACTGTTATGCTTTTTTTCTTTTGGAGTTTGAAGAAGGGCCACTTGTAGCCCGCTGACATGTAGCTCTTATATCAAAATATAAAGTGACTGAAAACTTGTTTGTTCAGTCATTGAGCCAAAGTGATGATGAGGGATAGTTCTGGTACTGATTATAGAGAAACTATACAGAAGTTAGTAGCTTGGTGATGGAAAAAAAATCAGCAGAAAAGAATCAGCAGAAAAAGGCTGAGCAAAAGTAGCAGGAGACAAAAACTGTCAAAGGCGTGGGTGTCCATGCCTGGAGGGAGGAAGTGGCCGACCTTTTTCTCTCTCGCCACCCCTGTGTGTGTTCAGTTTGTGTGCTAGTGTGTATCCTCTGTAAGACAGACTCCAGGGTCTTTGTGTTGCTCTTGGACTCTCTTTCCCAATGCCATGGCCCGACAGTCAGCGACCGACCCTGGCGTGACCTCTTTCAGTGTCCCCTCCAGCGTGTAACTGTCCTTGACAATGAGAGGGACCCCCAGCACTCTGGATCCCCCTGCCACACACACTGACCCTGTCAGCCACACTGTGTGGCCAACTAGAGAGGCAGGAAAAGAGACAGAAACAGAGAAAGAGAGAGGAGACATTGTATGGATCTGTATGGGTCTATCCAAAATGACCCATTGACCCTCTCCAGCTCATACACAAACATACTACACACATAAAGGGGGACATGCACACACAAACCAGATGCCCCTCACTCGCACGCAGTGAAATGGTCTTGAGAAGCGGTTAGCTAAAGATGATTTCCAGCTTGACAACAACAATATGCTTTGAAGCGTCAAGTCCCTTCTATTGTGTGTTTGAGTGGTGAGCCAAGTCTTGCTCTTATAAAATAGCAGAAGGCTACATATGTGTGTTTATGTGTGTGGGTATGGATGAATGGTGCATGTAGATATGTGGATTTGTGTGAAAGCAAAAAGCATTTTATGTAACTGCTTGAATAAATATGCCTATTTGTGTCTATGGCAGGTTGTGCAGTTACAGTGGCCACTTCATTAGGTACTCCTACCATATAGCTGCACTTTGTAGGTATACAATTACTGACTGTAGCCCATCTGTTGCTATGCACAATTTGTCAGTCCCCCTTTACTCCATTCATCAATGGAAAGGTGCTAATACGAGTGTATCAGGTACAGCAGTGTTGCTGGGATTTTTAAACACTTTAATGCCACTGCTGGGTTGAGAAATGGTCCACCAACCAAAAATATCCAGCCAACAGTGAAGCTGTGGTCAGAAACTGACACTGATGAAGGGTAGAGAACGATTAAGACACTGTGCATGGGAAAAAAAGCTATAGTCTCTAACTGTACATCTACAAGATAGACAACAAGGTAGGTGTGTCTGATAATGTGCCCAGTAAGTGAACACAGAGTTTAAAACCCCAGCAATGCTGCTGTAGCTTATACACTCATAACAGTGCAATTGCTGTGCTGAGGACAGTCCACCACCCAAATAATATCTGGTCAGTGGTGGTCCTATGTTGATCCCTTTCCATTCATGAATGGGGTAAAGGGGGGCTGACAAATTGTGTATAACAACAGACGAGCTACAGCCAGTAACTGTGTGCCTACAAGGTTTCCTATATGGTATGTGTGCCTTGTAAATGAGAGTAAGTATAAGTTAGGTGTACCTAATAAACTGGCAACTCAGTGTAAGACTAAACCTTTGTGTAAAAACATTACAGACTATCTGAAAAATTCTTCTAAAGGCACAGAAGCAGTAAAGGTGATTAGACGTTCTTATTTGGGCTGTTTCAGGTAGCCGAGAGTCTAGAACATCTCTCAGTTCCACAACTAGCTGTTCTCAGTCAGACATGTTTGATGAGCTGGAGGCTGCAGCACCTCGAACTGCGTCCTGCCTGTCCCTGGACCACGCTGACTGCAGTGACACGGAAATAACCTCACCTACCACAGGTAGACTTATCCAAACCATAGATACACCTTCACCTCACTTACCACAGGTACACTTATCCAAACCATAGATACACCTTCACCTCACCTACCACAGGTAGACTTATCCAAACCATAGATACATGTTCACCTCACCTACCACAGGTAGGCTTATTCAAACCATAGATACACCATCACCTCACTTACCACAGGTAGACTTGTCCAAACCAAAGATACACCTGCAGTGTAGGGGGACTCCAGTACTACACTCTTTGAAAAAAAAAAGTTCCTCAGGGTTCTTAGCTTGTTAAAGTGATTCAACTTGGAACCCTCGTTGAAAGAGATACCATCAGTTGTAGGGTTCAACATAGAACCTTTAAGGGTTCTGCCAGAAAGACAAACCATAAAACTTAACTTATTTTCTAAGAAGCTAAACCTTAACTTCTACAGGAAGGTGGGGTTCTCCAAATCACTCATATTCCAACCTATTTACCATGTATTCCACAAATACTTAGCATTACAGTTACATTTTTCTATTAATGTTTATATCTATATGTCACTGTTTACTTATTGCTTCAGCTTACAACTAAAGTGAATATAAGCCAATGTACGATGAATTTAGAATCCAAAATAACATTGGTCAAACCTAAACGTATGTTTGGACCACATTTTAACACATTAGCAGCTTAAGTTATTTGGGTGTTGCTTTTGATAAGAATCACAACTTAAGTCCAAAGTGATAAACCCCCTTGTTACCAGCGTCCTCTCTCTATTTGTTATGTCAGTGACAGAGCCAAGTGCTGACATTGTATCAAATCTGTTTGTTGTGGTTGCTCTAATCCCACAGAAAAATCCTCCAGATTGTGTTTGTTCAAGAGTGTGTGACTTTGGTTAGTGATTCATGCAGACAGGCTTTACCTGGACTGAGTTTTCCCCTCAGGATTTCCTTCGGATCCCTAACAAGGTGTTAAAAGGTGGTTAAGCGACTTAACAACCTGCACCTCTGACATGACCTTTTGACCACCCTGCTTGTTTAAAATGATACAGCCCATGTCTGTCGCTCTTCCTCTCTCTCTTTCTCTCTCTCTCTCTCTCTCTCTCTCTCTCTCTCTTTCTCTGTCTCTCTCTCGCTCTCGTGTTATCCTTCTCACATATGTAATTATGTTTATTTAAGAATATTCAATGTTCAGAATACAAAAGGGAGCTTGGCCCTTCCTGATCTTGATAATCTCTTAAGGCTTATGGCAGTCCTCACTGACTGAACCATCCCTTATTAAAAATTCTGAATACTGTCTCAAGCTCATGGAGAATGGTTTCTGGAATTTATAACATTTTAATTAAAAAAAAGCACAAATTTCTTGCATGGAAAAGTCTTACAGTTGTTAATCCAAATTGGATAAGGTATGGTCCAACCTTTCACAAAACCTTTCACCTCAAAAGTACACCAGTTGATCCATTATAAAGTAATTCATCAGACTTATGCTACACCTTACAGGCACTATAACATGCGTATAACTTTTAAATATGGTTGTACGTTTAGTTATTTGAATGCATCTGGGACATTTTTGCATAGGTTTTGGGACTATCACATAATTTTGGAAGTTTCTCAATGGCAAACACTGTGTTACACATTCACAGCAGCTAAAAAAAGACCTTTCTGCAGTTGCGTACTGCAAATGTCTAATCGGAGAATTATTGCTTTTAGAAAAATAGCAAATTTAGAATTTACCAACTGCAAGTCTCTATAAGGCATGGTATAAAACAATCCATACTGGTTGGTCATCATTTCTGCCCTCGAGGTGTTATAGCAACCACAACTCAGAGGGGAATAATAATAATAATAATAATAATAATAATAATAATAAAATAATAATAATAATAATAAGAAGAAGAATCTTTATTTACATAGCTCTTTGCAATTTGAGTTCAAAAGTGCCTTACATATAAAAAATTTAAAGGTCAAAACAGATTATTTATGGCAAGGCACATTAATGAAATAATCTTCAATTATTAATAAATTAACTCTTGGTCTATGAGAATTACTACAAATTGTGAAAAGTATATTTAACAAGATTAAAGACCTAAGAACTTGGAATGAGCCAGGTTAAACAAGTACGTTTTTAAGAATTTTTGAACTAACGTTAGTCACTGTGTCTTTTTTACAATAGCATTAATGAAGAGCTTAATAATAGTCAACTGAAAGTGAGCATCATCCCTATATGTCACACCCATCTTCTCTGTCTGTCTGTCTGTCACACTCTTTCTCTTTTTCTCCCTCCCACCTTGATACTGTTTGCAAACGCACACACACACACACACACACACACACACACACACACACACACACACACCCACACACTTTTGGCCTTAACAAGGTGAAAACAGTAGCCCAAGGTGAAAAAGTCACTCACACTAATCCCTACTTGGTCAGAGCGACTCTCACGTGCACCGAGGCTCGATTTGATTGACAGGGAGGAGGGACCTGGCCCGTGAATTCCCCCTAAAGGCCATGCCTGGTAAAAGAGGGCAGGTGATTTGCATGGGCAAGAAGCCCACCCTCACTCCTCAGGGTGTGACTGTTAAGCTTGGGGTGCTTGGAGACATGAAATGTTTTTACACCTTTAAAGGATTAACTTATATACAGTATTTATGGACTAGATTCAGGCAAAACAAATGGTTTCAGTGAAGTTGTATTACAATGAAACTGCCATTGCAGTCAGTCAGTTACGACTTGTTTTTTTTTAAACACAGAGATTAGTGTAACATGATTAAAACACTCAGTCACAGTCACAGCGATCTTGAGGAAATAATGCATTGAATGAAAACTAATAATATGGAACCGGTTAGCGCTTGCACAATCATTTCTTATACTGTAGATCTTCTTAATCTAGCTGTGGCCAAGTTCACACTGCACGGCTAAGTGCTCAATTTCAATTTACTCCTCAAATCTGATTTTCTTTTGTTGTTTTGTTCACATGGCTATGTTAGAAATGGCATACTGTATATCCGCATTCTGCACCAGTATATACTGTATACTACATATAATTCCTCATTGTAGTATGCAGTATAATGTGGCGTATGCGAGAATTTATTATTTGGTATACTACACAGTTGTGTGACCTCTACCTGTCAGTCAAATTCGCGTGTAGATGCAGTTCAGAATGACCTCATACTGCTTTGTTTTTGTGCAGAGCATTTTCTCAGTTAAGGGCTAAAATGATGCAATGAGGCGGCAGAGAAAGATTTTAAGGAAGTCCAAAAAAAGGCCTTGGCCTTTATTTGGAAAAAGTGTGAATGTAAATACAGTAATGACACAAGTACCGTAAATACACTCTGTTCTGTATAAGCCATCATTATGGAAATTGAGGACAATACTAATATTAAATGTATTAGTTAGTCGTTTCCAGAAATAGTTTTATTTACACAATAATAAATTCATACATAAGAGTACACACAGAATTACCCACAATATTAAGAAAAATATATTAACATTAATTGTTTCTCATCTACGGCGCACGCGCACCTTTTCCCCGCCACTGCGCACGCGCACGCTCTCGCTGTTTAAATAAACTCTCGCTGTTTAAATAAACTCTCGCGCTGTTTAAATAAACTCTCACTGCGCACCTTCTCCCCGCCACTGCGCA
>JAOUQW010000014.1:12299043-12309404 GCA_028565825.1 Olivaichthys viedmensis
GCATGTCGTTTGTTCGTAATCAGTAGTGTTTAAAAGCCCTCCTTGTTTCCGTCTAGTTTGTCCTTGATTGTTTGTCTTATGTTTGATGTCATGCTGTCTGTCTAAAGCTCTGTGTTTTGTTTTGATGTTCGAGGATATTAAATGTTATATGTTTAAACTGGCTTTGCGCTTGTGTCCGCACCCCCGCGCACCCACAACGTGACAGACTGTTGTTTATCTATTTATTTGTTTGTTTGTTTTTAATTTATCTAAATGTACTTGGTCGATGAAAACAAATTTCATGACTGAACATTGGCTCATGAGTTTTAAAATGTTGACATAATGGCATTAACTTGGTCAAGACTCGGTCAATACACTTCCATTATGTGATCCTGGTGAAATGGAGACAATTGTTATTAAAACTGTTATACTAAACCAACTTAATAAATCTAAATAAATAAATAAAAGGACATACCGTATGTGGCATAGAGGTCCAATACAGAGCTTTTTTTTCTGAAATCATAGTTATGTTTTAAGCAGTCCTTATGTTTAAGAGATATAAAACTTTATTGCTGGTATGTATAAAATGCATGATAAAGCCACAAGTGTATTCAACTGTCATTGGGTGCCATTGCAGAGATGAGCATATCAAACTTTAGAGTTAATAGACAGGAGCCATCTTGTTTTAAGACTTTTGAACAGTACTGTATAAAAGGAATAAAGCATGACAGGACGTGTAGTTATAGGAAAAAAATCAATGATGGGGTGGTATGATACAACGTGGTACACATTTTTATTTTTAATTCTTATATTGTTTGGCTATATTAAATGATGCATCAAACAAGTCCTTGTGAATTAGTTATTACTATAAAAACGATAGATAAATAATGTATTAGAATGAGCGCAGTAGTATATACACTCTCCAAAAAAAAGGTACTAAACTGTACCTTTCCCTGTCTCTGGGATGGTACCCTCAAGGGTACATCTTGTGTACCTTTAGAATGTATCTTTCATCTAGAAATGTGAACATAGTGTACCTTTAAAAATAATTTAAGGTACATAATAATAACTGGACCTTAAAGACCACTGTTGTACCTTTAATTAGCTTTTAGAGTAAGACTTTAAAGGTACAGTACACGCACCTCCCTAGGTAAAAGATACATCCTAAAGGTACAAAAGATGTACCCTTGAGGGTACCACCCCAGCGACAAGGAAACGTACTGGTTAGTACCTATTTTTCTGAGAGTGTACCTGTGAATTGTCAGAATTGTGCAGTTATAGTAAATGAATCAAAATCTTCTGACCAATCAGAATCGAGAATTCAACAGCGCCATGGTATAAATGCAGATTAATGTTTACTTAATCCCGATGCTTTCAGAACAAGTAAATGTTGGTGAATTTTTCTATATTTGGTGATGCGTTCCTTTTAAAAGCCATCCACAGTGATCCTGTGTGAAGGTTCAGCTCCTCACCTGTGACTGTGTCTCTCCTCACTGTCAGTGTCTGGTGTCTCTCTGCCTCCGGTACACTTAAGCCCCATAATCCTCACTGAGAGCAAACTGCCCACCGCCAGCTCCCTTTCCTCCTGTGTGGCCACGTCGCGTACATAAATAAAATAATGGCTCCAAGGTGGCGTGTACAGTTGAGTGCAAAAGTTTGCATCCCTCCTTGGTTTCTTGGTGAAGAAATAAAAAATATACCTATATTATAACAGTTTAATTACAAAACATTTAATGGTGTTTTTCTGTTGTACTATTGTGTCAGCAGGTATCTTCATTAGCAAGCTCAAAAGTTTACATCCCCCATTGACATGCTCTAGTTGATTTATTTGCCTCATTAAGGTGTCTAATGACTTAAACCAGTCAACACATGTTTACTTTAAGTTTTTATTTAAGACATGAAAAGTTAAAATAGGCTCAAACTCTCAACTCAAGCATCAATGGGACTCAGGAAAACAGCCACCACGAAACCTGAAACAGAAACTTTTTGACCTTTCACAGCACTGGAGATGGGGTTGAATAGAAATCAGCATGTCTAGGGAAACTCTTACCAACAGTGAAAACCATCATTCACAAATAGAAGAAACATAGACACAAAGACACGTCCAAAGAGTGTTACATTTGCCGATTTGCACTACAGAAGCTGAAATTGCACTTATTTTTATAGGACATTTAATATTTCTTTATAGTATTTATATATTTTTTGTTCTTTTTGTTACTGACGGCCGGTAGGAAGTGCAAAGTAAGAATTTCATTGTACAGTGCCACCGTCCGTTCCCTGTGCATATGACAATAAAAAATCTTGAAATCTTAAAAATAACTGAAAAATAAGAAAAATGCCAGAGAGATTAGCAGAAATCAAAAGCAAATGGCAGGAGACCTGAAAAAGTCCTTAGAGGGTAAAAAGTAGAATAAAAGTCCACATTTATATCACATTCAAAAATATAATTTTGATTCTTTCACTATTAATATCTTAACATACACTTTTAACCATTTTTTGTTATTTCTAATAAAAAAGGAATATCTGTAAAAAACAAAACAAACGTCCCTTAAATATCTTGTTGGTTCCATAATTTCTATGTAAGGGTGTGCAGTTTGCACTCAACTGTTGCTTGAGACATGCAAAACTGGTTTGAATGAGTGCCGAAAGATCACTTTCTTCCTTCTTCTACTACTCTGCTACTAGCTCTGTGTCTCTATCTTTCTGTCACTCCCTCTTTTCTCCAAGTGCACTCTTATTTAATTTTTTTCCAAGTTAGCACACACTCCAAGGCCTTTCTCCACTTGACTTTTGTGTAACCTGGACACGAAGTGAAGTGGACGGCTGCCATCAGTCATTGTGCTCTGGGCTTAATGTCCCATGCAGCTCAGACAGCGATTCATCTCCATTAGATGACCAGTTTTGCGCATCTACAATGCATAGGCTACACTCAACCAAGCAAGAGGCACAAGGACACATAGGACATCTTAGCATTTTTAACACTTTACATGAACCCTGCATCACAAGACTGAAATAAGCATGTCTTAAACATGCCATAGAAGATGTTATATGCTATCATGACACTTTATGTCTAGTCGTATAGCAGTATCATGTTTTTAACACTTTACTTGAACCCTGCGTCATAAGACTGACATAAGCATGTCATAAACGTGTCATGGAAGATGTTATACGCTGTCCTGACATTTTATGTCCAGTTGTATAGCAGTATCATGTTACTATTACTGGTAATTGTCATAATAGCCACCATACATCACATGCTAATTTGTGCTCTAGTTAGTATATGTATTTTTATGTTTTATAATAGATGTTAAGATATCAGAAATGAGTAATCTCCATGGCCATCTTATAACGGTTTTCATAAAGAACAAATCCTAACATCTGTCATACAACATATGCTAACTAGAGTACACTTAGCAAAAATTAGCATGTGACATAACCTGTCATGGCATCAAACATTAAGGCAGCTATCATGACAATCACCGGTAATAGCATTCTTATATCACACGCTCATGGAAACATGCTTTTGTTCTTATGACGCAGTGCTCAAGTAAACTGTTAAAAACATGATACTGCTATACAACTGGACATAAAGTGTCATGACAGCTTATAACATCTTTCATGTCATGTTTATGACATGATTATGACAGTCTTATGATGCAGGGTTCATCTAAAGTGTTACCGCTGTTTCTTCATTGCTGGTTCCTTTTGTGTCAACTCAAACTCTAGGTACGGAGGAGTCTGAAGGAAATGAGCTTGTCGGTGATGCCGCTCTCCATCTGGACGCTCAGCCAATCGGTGAGTGTCGCTCGCCTATGAACCTTACAGTGAGACAGTCACCTCCAACAAGACGTTAATGGAAACGTCTTTTCTTTACACCTCGCTTTTTACGAGCCAAGCTGTATCCACAACAGTTAAAAAGTGGTAGCCTCCTTTTGTCCCAACCAACAAACCAAAACAAAAAAGCTGGAATCAGACGGGCTATTATTGCAAATAGAGGCGCTCTGCCTGAAAAGAGATGTCACCGGTGTAACCTTGGCGACAGTGTGTGCGCTTTGGCACAATGACCCTCCTGGAGGCCAAAGACGTGGTCACTCACAGGGTCAGTGTGGGGTCGTTATGGGGTCACGCCAGGAACCATTGGACTTTTGAAGACGCCCCAAAACGTTAAACATGAGATTACTGGGTCCTGCTGAGAGGAAGATGAGAATATGTGTGTGTGTGTGTGTGTGTGTGTGTGTGTGTGTGTGTGTGTGTGGATTATCACTGGTGCAAACATTATTACGAAAATAAAGATGCACACTGAAGTGCACATGCTCTAGGCCAACAACTCAATCTGTGGTTGACATGCTGTAATTCTGAGTTTTAAAAAATCTGCATTTAATCTACGTAAAATAATAAAACAAATAAACGAATTTTTTGAATGCCCAGGAAATGACAAAAAATTGCCTAGGAATTGCCTTTATCTTCATTAAAAAAATCCAGGATCTATAAATATACATGTCATTTAGAAATACCCCTATGTCCTCCTGCCATCCCAAATAGCCTAATATCCCTAACAGTAGCTAACTTAACATTGGCTAGTTTGCTAACTAACTGCTAGTGAACTAGCTCGCATTTGTGGAATTTTAGTAGCTGAGTCTCGATTTGCATTGTCGTTTTCTCAGTGATTTATTTAATTAAAAGCAGCCAAACCTCAAATTATACCATAACAATGACAATTTTGTTCATCACTAACATTTGCTAAGTTTGCTAGCTACTGTAGCTAGCTAGCTTAGCACACAGATTTTGGGGTAAAAATCTTCCAGTACCACATCATCCTCTAATCTTAGACGTGATTGGTCCAAAGCCGTCACAAGCTGAGCTCATGCGTAACGCTTCCCGAATCAGTTTTTTAATGGAAGTACTGAGAAAGTTTGACTTAAAATTGGACTTCTGTGACTCAAACACCAATCTATATAATCTGAATCAGCCACTCATTTTAAATAGAGTTAACCATTTGAAAATCACATTTTTGAGTTCAGGGTTGCATTCAGGATGCAACCAAACTGTTAGAGCAAATGTCATCTGTTATATGTCTACATTAATGCCTAGGATAAACAACGGCAGTGTTAAAGCAGGTATATAAATAATCATAACTTGTATACTTCATTCATTGGGTCATCATATAATTGAAGTATTTTACTTTATTGTGAGAAATGGTGTGTATACTCAGATTTGAAATAAATGCATGGTGCATCGTTGCAAGCTCTCTGACTGGCCTTTTGTCCTACAGCCTCACCCTAAATGCATTGGTGCCCTAATCCCTACTCGCAGTGGCTCGGCTACTGTTGCTATTCTCTCTTCACCTCGGCAGAGTCTTTTCCCCTGTTGTCTTTAGCATTCAGCTGAAATCGAAGATGTCACCGACGACCATGAATGTCACCCACGGTCCGGAGCCGACAAAGGCCCCACTAAGCCGTACTGACCCTGCGGGATTGTCCCGGAAGACACCGGGCCACTGTGAGAGCAGATTAGGGGCGTGAATGAGAGAGACGGAGAAGGAGAGATTAGCCATGTTCGGAACACCATCATTTCATTCGCCACCAAACCCCCCCATCAATCCAGGACCACACACTGACACTGTGGCCGTGCCGCCATTGTCTCAGCGTAAAAAAAAACAAAAAAACAGTCGCAAAAGGCTCAGCAGCTATTGTCTTGGTGAAAATCCTCCATCGTTTGGACAGCACTAAAATCCGGATGCCGGCGCTTTGATTGGCACTTGACAGCGCCAGCGAAAAAAGGATGATGTGTTGGGAAACTGGGGAGCCCAAAAGAGACAATCAGACCAATGAATAATAATCAAGGAGGGATTTTCTCTTTCTTCCTGCACCACTCATTCTATTCTTGGGGCTCTGGGTGGCGGGAGCGATGACGGCTGATTGGGTCATCGGCGCTCATCCCTTTCTCAAACACACAAAGAAAGGAGATACACGGCTGACCTTCTTGGTTCACTCTGGTAGACTGGTGGTAGGGATTTCGGATTTCCAAACAAGAATGCAAGCAGTGTGTGTGTGTGTGTGTGTGTGTGTGTGTGTGTGTGTGTGTGTGTGTGTGTGTGTGTGCGTTTTGTCCTTGGTGGCCTTGCAATCTCAGAGGAGGGTTAGATGAAGGATTTGACTCTGCCACTCTCAGCCAAATCCAACTATCTGCTTCTTTCAGATAGGCCGGTTGGTATGGTAACCTGGTGTGTGTGTGTGTGTGTGTGTATGTGTGTGTGTGTGTGTTTAAGATGGTTTCTAAGCAGGTCGATGCCTTGTTTCCAGCTTTGACCATTCACTAATCAGTGTTGAGCACTGGAGGATTAGGTTGTGTTAGGCCTGGAGATAGGACTGGCTGAATGAAATCAGCTGGCCTTGTGAGAACCACATTTCACACACACATGGTGTTTGAATGGGCCCTAAACGCCAAACGGTTTATTTTCTGGAAAGTGTTTTCTGGTCTCTGTTATCTGATCTCTGGTCTCTACGACTTCAGCAATACAGATAACAATGAATACATTGTTCTACACACTGGGAAAAAATAGCATATAATAATAATCATAATAACGTAGCACTTTATGTTATAGCATGGTAACTACCTAGTATTAATAATAAGTAAATATGTAGTAATTACAAATAATGTCTGGTACATCATTTGCAAGTTGAAAATACAAGTACATAATAACTTGTGTAAATAAAAAAAAACACCAGGTACTGTATTTGGCAGTACTTAATGCTGAGATCCACATCATCAATAACCATTTACTTTCAGGTAAATGCTGAATAATTTTATAACGTTACAAGCACTATTACACATCTGTGACCTGTACTTACCTGCTGTTTTCAGTCAGTTGTGCACATATATTACACATTATAGCCCAGTGGTTATATATTATAAAGACTTGAGAAAGGAAAAGGTTTTAAAAATCTAGAGAAAATAGGACTCTTTTATTAGAAATCAGAGATATGAATGTTTAAAATGACATATAATTAATGTATGTGCCTGCTTGTTTTCAGAAAGAAAAAAAGAAAGAAAAGAAACAAAGAATATGCATCTATTAATGAAGCAGTTTGATTTATTTATTTGTATTTACCATGATTATGTTACTTTTATGTATTAAGGGCTAAAGTTTACCTGTTTTTTTTTTTGGCATTAGTTACTATGTGCTTATACATATTCAACTTTGCAAATTATGCACCAAGTATTACTTGAAGGAAACTTAAAAAAAAAAAAAAAAAAGGTTACATCTTCGTTGTTCCTCTGGGGCTTAAAGGTTCTATGTAGAACCCTACAACTGAATCTTTTCCTATCAGAAAAGGTTCCAAAAAGAACCCTTTTTTTTCATGTCTCATTTGTCATGAAGGCACAAAATACCAATAAAACATTTTCAGTATGTGAACTTGTTCAGCGGTGAATCACAGGAACATCGCAGCTCAGATGCCGAATAAAAAGCTCAAGCAGAGGAGCAGAGGAGCGGAACTGAGTCCTGACTGCGAGCTCAGTCATGAAAGAAAGGCTGCTTAATGAAACATGTCTCTGTCCATTACCTTTCCTAATATTTAAATAGACAAATGATGGCAATTGACAGCATTTTGAATGAAAGCAGCAAAGGGACATCACTCTGGTTAATGGCATGGAACATTGTGGCGGGTCTGAGGGCCTTGAGCTTAAATCTGTGCAATGAGTGCAATGTAAAATGCCAAATGACATGTTATAAAGATTGTAATAATGGTCTGACCAAAAAAAAAAGAAGTCATTAGGACATGAGATAAATACTGGTCTATATTTAAAAAAACAGATTGAGTGCAAAACTTTGCATTCCCCATAGTTTCTAGATGAAAGAAATGTACCTCTATTTTACAATATCTTTATAAAATTATTTAAAATATTCCACAAAGTAAAAAATGAAAGAAAAGCTGCTTAATGAGAAATGCCTCTGTCCATTACATTTCCTTATATTTAAGTAGACAAATGGTGACAATTGTTAACAGCAAAGGGACATCACACTGGTTCATGAAATACAAAATTGTGGCAGATCTGTGTAAGAGTCACAACCAGGACATGAGGGAATTATTGAGCCTAAATATGGTAGCTACAACAAATATAAATAATGAATAAAAAAAATTTCTATAATTAAAGCAGTCAAGTGCGGTGTAAAATACCACAAGTTGTATATGTAAAGACATAAACTGTGAAATGCATCCTTTCATAATGGGCTTTCTATTCAAAAGTGTAAGAGCAAAGATTTGGAGTAAAGCAGAATGTCATTAAGACATGAGATTAATTACTGGTCTACATTTGCAATGCAATAAATATGTAATTTACATTATTATACAACATATACAGTACACTAATAGTCAAAAGTTTGGACTCTAGATATTGAACACTATGAATATATATTTTTCATGGTCTTAAAGACATTTTAATCAAGGCTTATGGTTGAAATTTGTGTCTAAGTTAATGCCCATGTATATATTTATTTCTGAATCAAAATGTAATTTTCTTAATAAGTAGTTTTTATTTAAAACAAGTAGTTTTCATTTAGAACGTTAGGAGAAGCAGTTTTACGAAAAGCCTCCTGGGTGAAGCTCCCTCATGAAGCTGGTTGAGAAGATGCCGAGAGTTCTGCAAAGCTTCTGACTAGAAGTGTATGTTTTAACACAATCTGCTCTGCTGCTTCGTGTGCCTTTGCAAAAGCAAACGTAAGTGTATAAAGTTAAAGGCCAGTGCCTTTAATGGGTTTAAAGCAGAGCACAATACCAGAAGCACCCCTGAAGGTTTAGAGCTCACTCTTTGTGTCTTGAAAGCAGGAAGTGTTTTGTGAGGACATTTCAGCGAGTAATAATGGGAACTCTAATTGTGGGCCTCTAGCAAATGAACAGACTAGTAAAGCTTTTTTTGGGAGGGGCTGTCCCAGGAACAGGGTAAATTGGGATGGAGGCGTAAATCTCGGAAAATCAATGACTTGATTCTAATAAGTGGCAGGGAGGACATAATGAAGCTTGAGGAAAATAATTTTTTTACTTTGTTGAAGGTGGTACACATATTGCATCTTTAAAATCTTTTAATGACCCAAACATTAACATTTTCAATTTGCCAGTAACTCTCAATAAATTCATAAATCCGCCATTATCATTATGTACTAATTACTATCACTAATAGCAACTTAGCTCTCTGGATATGTTCACATAAACCATTTTCGATTTAATTCCCTAAAATGCCATGTGCCATTTATGTAATGTAGGACCCAAAGTGATGGAGGGCACCTCACAGAAGCCGGCTTGCCCAGGAAAGAGAGAGCAACCTGGTACAGGAGGGCGCAGGGGCGAGAGGAGGAGGAGGCATCAGAGGAAGATCCTGGGAGAGAAGGTAGATAAGCGGAAGACCAAAGCACTGCAGATTTACTCCAAACTGCGGGACGGAAACAAGCCAACCGAACCCAGCAAGCCGAGAAGTTGCTCCAGGTTTGAGGATTGTGAGTATACCTGCTCTCTTCAACCTGAAAATGCTAACATGGCTATGAAACAGGAAACGGTTAGCATGGATTCATCTGCAAAATGCACACCCCTACTAAGTGTTATTTATTATTAGCAATGTCAGCTTTTTTTTTTTGTGACGTATTTCCTATACATATTATAAAAGGTATGAACGGAGCCGAGTTTTATGGCCTACATGAATCCTTTCCCTGATTTGTTCACCGTGTTTACAAGAAACATTTATATGAACGGCCCACTCTTGTGGTATTCACCACTTCTTATAGCTCAGAGTTCACACGGTGGGATGCAATGTTGAAGTTTCTCAATGTGGCCTTTACATTGTTCATATATAAAAGACATAACTTCTATGTGCTAATTAGCTAATTGTTAGCCTCATTAATTAGCTACCAAAAATCCCAGATAAAATTCCTCAAACTTTTTGGTGACTTTTCGTTTCTTTTGGTGAAAGTAGACACAATAGACAAAAAGAGAAATACCATTCGTATTTAAAACATATACAGTACTGTGCAAAAGTCTTAGGCACATGTAAAGAAATTCTGTGAAGCAACAATGCTTTTTAAAAACAATTAAATTAAAAGTTCCTGGATATAAAATAATACTATAAAGAGCAATAAACAGTGAAAAACTAAAACTAAAATCAGTGTGTTGGTGTTTCAGCCTTTGTGTCACGATCTCCCCGCCGCGGACTCCCGCTTCTAGTGTGCGCCGCAGTTTCCGGCGAGCCGCGCACTTCCGTGTTTGTGTTGTAGATCATGTGTTTTTGTTTTGTTCTGTTCACGCCCCCTCTGGCTGCCTATTGGACAGTCGTTAATTAGCATCTATTATCCAATTACCGTTTGTGTTTAAATACCCTCTGGTTTCAGTGTA
>JAOUQW010000014.1:12371174-12381621 GCA_028565825.1 Olivaichthys viedmensis
TGATTTTTTTTTTTTTTTTTTTTTGTGCTTTTTTTTAATTTCGCTGACGTTTTCAAAGGCGGTAACTTCAGCGTTCATGGAGCCGTGCGTCACCTATTGGGAGGAGATTTTGGTTCTTAAACGTGTCTTGGAGAGACGGATATGTTTACACTTGTATAACATGAGGCTAAAATGCGTCTCGGATCCTCCTGAAGTGGTTTTGAGCGATGATCGGATTTAAATCTGTTTCAAATGGGTGCATTTACACTTTAGTTCTTATGTTAATAATTCCTATTCGGATATAATCCTGATGCACAAGATGCATGAAACGACCAGGTGTAAAACCTGCTCAATACGTCTTAACACACGTGGTCCATCTCCCGAAAGTGGTGCCTTTTTGAACAAATCAAAACCGTCGTGCAAAATTGATTATTTATACAGTCGCCATCTTTTGCATAAAACAACCGAAAGAGGTTGTCGAGTGTCTTATGAGCTGGCTCACATGTTAACACGTGATGCAGAGATCAGATTTCTGGCTGACCGGAGACTCGTTTGACTGATTAGTGTAAATGCATGTGATCGATCTCACCAGGATACAATCCCGATACAAGGCGAATGAAACGACCAGGTGTAAACGGGGGTCAATGTTCGGCTAAGTCATACCACTTGCATATAAACAGTTTCATAAAATGGCAACATAAGGCCGCATTAAAAATATTGAAGACGACGTGAAACGAAAATCATAATGCGGTTTTTCTTCTGTAACATTTTCTAAGCGTTCTGTGCTCGCTGACAGCTGGAGTGAAAATTTTATTACTGGTTATATTCCAATTATGTCACCATGCACGGGCTGACGGGGACAAAATATTATTAGATAGTTTATTTATTTATTTTTATGGAAGATTATGCAAAAACAAGGATTTTTGTCTTTTAAGTGATTGGCTATACTGCGCACGACTTATCAGTATCAGAGACCTGAACTACCAAGGTTAAAAATAAATTTAAAAAAAGGTAAAGTTGTCTTTTTAAATACATTTGAACATTTTGTTATAGTCACCAGTCATGAATTTGTCCAAAAACACCAGGGGGTGTTTACTCCCTCAAATCAATTAAATAACTTTTGCATGCATGCAAGCGCAAAAGCCTAAAGACGATATTTTCTTTTTGTTGCCATTATGAATTCGCCTTCAGTTTTCCCGAGAGAGCTTTTTAAACTTTGCGTTGAGCCGTAAAATTTTCCATTTCTTGGTCTGCAGCGTTCCGCCTTGTGACAAACGCTTGTCTCTGGTTTTGCTCTAGGAAAGAGGAGAGTTCGGTGTGGCTTTGAGCGACGTGCTGGAGGCTTGGAAATACTTGCTCCTGGACAAGCTCCACCTGTCCCACGACGGCTCGTCCCGCTCGGAGAATTATGAGCTCATCCGGAATGAGTATGACAGCTTTTTGAAGCGCACCAACACGCTGGACCTGATTGATGTCTATAACATGTACGAGCAGTTGAAGCGGGATGAGGACCCCAAGGATCCCCTGACCGCAGTGAGCGCCTCGGAGCAGTTTGGGTTCTGGCGGCTTAACTGAGTGTCGGTTAACAATATTTGATATTCTGGGTATTGTTTTTCACCCTTAGACGCAGCTGTACGAGTTCCTGCTGGGCAACACTGAGGCCTTAGAAGGAGCCGAGATGATCCCTCAGGTTCCAGCTACGCCATCTAGCAGGGTCAGAACCTGCAGTTCACAGGTGATGTCCAGGGGGAAATGCATCTTAAAGGGACACTAACATTAAAAATGTTACCAAATGTTATAAGCACGCCTACTCGCCTCTTACGGCGGTGACAAAATTGTTTACAGAGCTAAATTTCCTGGTTTGAATACTGGGGAATTCGTGGAAAACCTCCTCCTGATGATGCATCTTGGAGAGGGAAGTTAATTAAGAAATAGTATTTAGATAGCTAGCAAAACAATGTGTCATTACAAATGCAAAAGGACTGGTACACAAAGCTACAGGCACTGGGCTACTGATCAGAAGGTCGTGGGTTCAAGCCTCAGTACCGCCAAGCTGCCACTGTTGGGGCCCTTGAGCAAAGCCCTTAACCCGACCAGCTCCAGGGGCGCTGTATCATGGCTGACCCTGCGCTCTGACCCCAGCTTACCAACATGCTAGGATATGCAAAGAAAGAATTTCACTGTACTGTACTTGTATATGTGACAATAAAAAGGCCTTCTATTCTACAGCTAGGAAGCTGAATATCTTCCTGGCCCCCTAGGGGTCTGTAAAGATACTGCAGGAGGTCCATGGCCAGTTTTTTTGTTTTTCAAATGTGCCCTTTTTAAAACTGCAAAGCCTGAAGCCATCTATCTATATTCCGTTACACTTCTCAATGTATTACACCTTAATTTATTTTACGGAAATAATGTCCTCTTTCGCAAAAAAAATTAAGAAGTCATGTGACCAATCCAGCACAAGCGTCACCAGCACAGATGTCAAATAACATAATAAACCCTAGTTTTATGCCAGAATGTCCTTTTTAATGTCTCGTTTACTCTCCGCAGGTCCATTCTGAAGCTAGAATGATTTTGTTCGAGTTGTAAATTGGCACAAAGTTGCCCTACACAGGGAAATGAGAGGGAGAGGGAGGATTAAAAAAAAACACACACACAAAAAAACACTTGTTGCGTCTAGATTATCCGTCTCCCCCTCGTTAACCGGAACGCTAAATCATCCCGCTTGAGTTTAACAGAGAAATGTGAATTTAATTACTGATACTACTGGATGCTTTGAGCGTGCATTACAACGTGAGTTGGGACTAGCGCTCACTCTTGCCAAGTCCCCCGCCTCTTCCCTCCCTTCCAGCTGTCAGGCTCAGATTTATGAGGGTAGATGCTGGGCTTTGCTACTGTAATACTGAAGCTGGAGAGATTTATGAACTGATCCTGTTCAAGGCATTTAGAGAGTACGAAAAAAAAAAAAAAGCTCCTCAGACATGCTGTATGCTTATGCCCTAATGCAGCCTGACACCATCATAAAATATTAACTGACACCATTGTAAAATAATACGGCTACTTATGCTTTTCCGTTCCTTCACCCTAAGAACCCCTATGACCTCGATGTTATATATATATAATTTATATTATGATTTCAATAGCACTTTATTAGGTGCTAATATACTAATACTGGGTAGAGCCTCCCTTTGTAGTGAGTGTATATATGTCGTATAAAAAGAAATGGCTGTAATGTTAATCACAGTAAAAATTGTATATAACATGTACTACCTTTGCAGTGTTGGAATTTATTTAATGTCATTCGATTAAAATTAAAATAAACAGTGATCTTTTGATATGGTGATGGAACCAGTGGTGTAACTACCGGCAGTGCAGGAGGTGGGCAATCGCACAGGGTCCCATAGCGTGAGAGGGCCCGTGGGGATCGGCCTATTGACGTCTTTTGGGCGCCTTGTATGTCAAGTTTAACACCACCTAAGGTTCATAAAGCAGATCCGATAATTTGACAACATACTTTATCAACCTCAATTGTATCTGGAAGTCAGCCATACTCTCAATTTATCTCTCTTACTCATAATGCATCTCCTGCATGGTAGCCATTTTCAAATGGATCTTTTGCAACTTGCAGCATGATGTATTCATTATTTATACTTCTAAAATCCTAACAGACCAAAATGACTCTGCTCAAATATAATAAATATATATATACACACACACACACACATCACACACAGCAAGGGTTCTCGATTAATTAATTAAATTGCATTGTAAATTTTTTTTTAATTATTCCTTCAAAGTCATTTTCATATGGGGGACCCATTTAATATATATATTTATTTATTTTTATTTATTTTTTGCACTGGGGCCCATAAGATCCTAGTTACGCCACTGGATGGAACAATATGAAAACCATCCAAAGTCCATTCTCTTATTCATGCTTGTTCACTGTTCCCTTAGGTGCAGCGAGCAGTCTGGAGGCTCTTCTGCTCGTATTTCGGCTTGCTGGTGAACTCTAAGAACGACTTGGCCCTTGCGTACACGCTTGACACCCCCAGCCGCTCTCTAGGGCGCACGGCCTTTACTGACCTCAAACACGCGGCACGCAAAAGCACCACATCTCTCTTCCTGGTAAATACTTCAGAATCAGTTACAGATACACCGAGTTGCCAGGTTATTAGATAACCTGGCATACAGATGCACTTTGTGGATATACTGACTGTAGCCCAGCTGTTGCTATGCATGATTTATCAGCCCCCTCTTTTTCCCCATCTATCAATAGAACGTGACCACCGTAGGATCACTAACATGTCAGTGTCACTGCTGTGCTGAGAGTGATAAACTGGCAACTCGGTGTAGATGATAAACTATGGAAGAAATATGCCGATCACCCAAGACCATGCTGATCAATTGCTCATCTCTGGTCTTTTCAGGCGGCAACTTCATTTGTCCGGGTGATGCAGCTGGGCGGGAAAGGCTACGCCCCGCCCGAATCTGACCCTTTAAGGAAGCACATAAAGGGCCTGTCCCTGTTTGTCCATTTCATGGACCAGTTGGATGAGGTCTTGGGAGAAACCTCTGACCCCAGGTACTACCTTTCTGTCTTCAATCATTGTCCTCTAATCATTGTTCCACGCATTGGGATGGTTGGAGATAAATACTGATCATTTAAAGTAATGTATCTAAATTTTTTCAAGTAAAGTAAAAATTAAATTGATTGGATAGTCTTGGTACCTTGGTAGAAATTCAGTCTTTAGAACTTTCGTCGTTTATAACGTGACCGAGTCCTAGCACTTACTTAATTTAGCAGACGCTTTCATCCAAAGCAACTTGCAACTAAAATGGGACGCAATGCAAGCACAGGCCTGAGCAGTCGAGGGTTAAGAAATGTTCCAGGGCTCAACAGTGGCTCTCTGGCTCTCTCCTTGGATTGGAACAGTCCTCTGATGACTAGCTCTGAACCTTAACCGCTGCACTACTGTTGACTTGGTCCTCTTGTGTAGGGGTGCAGTTTTCTGGTCAGCTGGTGAAAACTTGGGGCATTTTTTTACACTTGTACGTGTTTTTCCAGAGGCAAGACAGATTGCACCAAGTTCAGTACGTTTGGTTGAGTGTGGAAGCTGTTTTCGAACCCAGGTGACGTCCAGGGAACTGAAATCTGGCCCACCTGAAAACTGGTCTCCAACTCCCGTAAAAATACAGAGTTCATTTGGTATTTAAGCCAGCCGCGTCGGCTTAACGACCTTAACCATTGATCAGTGTCGGGCGAAAGTAAATGAACACCAATTAAATAAATAATACTTCAGTTAAACAAACATTGTTACAAACAGATGTGATGCGTAAAATTAATTTGCGGGGGAAATCCCGGGAAGTAATTTGTGAAAACAAGCTTGCGATGGTGACGCCCTCGGAGTCGGTCATAGGATCGGACTGGTGTATTCAGGCCAAGTGTGAAAACGTGTCTAGTTTCAGCCAATTGTCAGAAAAAGTCTCATACCTCAGCAACTCAGGATTGGTGAGCATTGATGGGTTTCCGCCTTTATGCACAGCAGCAGCTTTCTGGTCTTGAGGGATAGAAATGAATGAGAGGCGTGTTGTAGATGTAGGGGTCAGGGGTTAGAGAGTCTTGGCGATAAGATCTGCTGCAAGATTTTTGCACACAGAAAAGCTGTAAAGCGGAGCAAGACCAGGTGGTTTTCTGGGATATATGTGTATATATATATATTAGCTTTTAACACATCATCCTGGAGGACAGAAGTAAAAAGTATGCAGTAGTTGGAAGAAAGCTTGACACTGCTAACAGCTGTGCTTATATCAGGATGGGAATCTACCATGTTTAAGATTTGACACATTGCCAAAATGTTACAAGAACGATTGCACTTCTGATCGAAAAAGAGTGGAAATTTTGCGGCTTTGAACCGGAGTAGCATATGCAGCTATTGTGCAACTCTGCATTTCTTTTTAAATAAGCTCTTGCAATAGATGGATGACTATGGATTAACCAGGTCCACTCTCCTCTTAGAAGCAATTTTCGTTTTCATTGCGGAAAGATGAAATGCAGTCAACAATTATTGGACCCTTAATTGAGCAAAAAATGACTGCCACATGCAATAAGTGATTATTTTAAATTTAATTATATAGGGATGTTTTATAAGTTAGTGTTTGATTTTTTTGCATCGAATCAAAACACACAATTATTGACACCCCTACAATCATATTTGTTGAAGCCTCCCCTGAAGGGAATCACACTGCTGAACCTCTTCCTGTATTGTCTTCCAAGGTTTGAGAGGGATCTTGGGGAACATGCAGAACATTTCAAACTCCTTTACATTCTTGGGTTTGTGCATGTGGACTGCCTTTAATTTTGAATCGTTGTTCAAATTCGGAGACGGAGATGGCCATTAATTTTGTGTTCCCGGGTGTACTGTATGTTTCAGGTTACTATCTTTTGCCATGTTTTTGAGCGAAAATACTATTCTTTAAGAAAGAACGATGTTTGTTAGGGCAAAGGTAGGGAGTTTCTCCAATTGTTTGAGTGAAAAATTTGAATCATTGTTTATTTTTATACAATCACTTTCGCTCATTCTCCTAAAAGGTGCTGCTAATTTTGGAATTGCCTTTATTTTATTATATTGCTGTTTATTGTTCATTGTCACCACAGAATGCCCTCGCACACCATGTTTGGCCCTGTCCTATTTGCCTTCTCAGCTGTAAACCAGCTGATGCGTGCGCCCAAACCGCCGCTCTGGAAGTCATGACCTCACCTGACATTAACTCCATGATTAAAGCCTTTGATTTCCTGTACAGATCTTTTGATTTGATTTAATCTGATCATCCAGAGAAGTCCCTGTACACTTTTACCTTATCGAAAATACACCTGCGGTCTTTATCTGCAAATCTTTATTTTTTATTTTTTTATTTTTTTATCCCTCTCAAATACCACCTAATGACGTCACTATTAACGATACGGGGTGAATTGCTCGAGCATGTTTATCTGCAGAATATCAAAGCCTGTTTGTACTGAAAAAAAGCAAAAGGCAATTGTGTCCTTCCGTGGTTTGATTGCTGATTCAACGGCATACTTGGAAATATTTTCCCTGATTGTGCGTACTTCAAAAAACCTGCCATGGGATGCTTTCCCAAATACGACACAACAAATTAAACAGGACCAAATTGATTGACTTGTGAAGGCCTCATTGAGAGGGTTGTTTTTTTTTCTTTGTGATGCATCACAGTGTGCTAAGAAGAAGCAAGTGCCTTGAACCTGCAGTTCAGGTCTGCTTTCACAGCTACAGGGCGTCTCCCAGAAGATTAGCATAATTTTCGTTTCGAGCCAAAAGGGTTCTTTCATCAGCCTGCGACCCTCCTAGTTTTCCCCACTGCACCTCATGGAGTACTGTATTACCACACACAAACAGGCCTTCTTGCTGGATCAGGGTCTCTCGTACGTCTAACATCTGTTTTCCCAGATGATTCTGTTACTGTAATTCCCTCACACAAAAGCTGGGTCAGGGATTCGGGCCGGCTCTTTTCCCAGCTTCGCCACAGTGTTTACATTTGCTAATACGTCCACGCAGGCATGTGCAATTTATACACACACACACACACACACACACACATGTGCAGCCCTGGGATATCACTGATCTGATACTAACCTTTTTTTTGTGGGGGGGTGCATGACCTGTTTTGTACTGGAGTCAACAGGTTTATTAAAATAAAATAAAAAAAGCTACTTTTTTCCATTTCCCCTCTAGTGTTTCCGGAGCCAGGATGGTGTCCAGCATTAGGGCGGCTTTGCTGAAGGGTCTCAGTAGTGCAGATCCGGTGTACACCACTGTAGAAGATACGGTGAAGGACCTCAAGGAAAGAATCAGGCAAATCCACACCCTTCAAAAGGAGTCCGCCTCCGGCACAGGGATCAGTCCAGCGAGGGTAGAGTTGATTTGAATCTGTAATATCTACAGTGCACCTTGAGTTCACTTTGTTCTGTGGGTGCGCAAACGTGTGCAAAGACGATTGATGCACGTTGTGTTGGTTTCACAGATCTTCCTTTTATTGTCATCATTATCATAATGGTCAGAGTATTTTAAGGTATTTTTATTTTTTCCCCCACAATCGATATCAGTTCAAAATGGCATCCCCCTTTTCTGAATGTGATATAAATATTCTCTAACTATCCTCCCAGTGGTAATATTCGCCCCCTCTTCTTCTTGACCCATGTTATAACACTGCACAATTACATAGACTGACTTCTTAAAATCAGGTCTGGAGACTGAGAGGGTCATGAGAGATTTTTGCCTTATGTTGAGAATTGTAGTCTTGTTGTCTGACCCATCTACGTTTCATTTTTAACTCCTTATTCGATTGTAAAATTGAGGAACATTTTCCCTCTTTCTCACCAGGGGCCGTGGGGTTGATGCACTCGGCTCTATATCCGATATGGATGTACCGTCTCATGTTGTTGATAAAATGCTTCATCTGATTTCATTACAGCCCAGAACTTACGCCATTAATCACGCCACTGCTTATGCGGGCCGAGAGACTGTGAAAGTCCTGATCACGCTGTTGGATGAAGAGGCTCTAGCGTCGCCCTGCAGGAACAAGGCACAGCTGCTCACTGACGATCAGGCCATTGTGAATGGCGCCGAGGGCGTGTGTCTTCTCACTCTATACAAGTACGTTCTGCTGACCTCTACCTACAACACGTCACGTGTTTACCGTGCTGTAAAGACAATTGCACACAGGCTGCGTTGCGTGATTGTCAGACGAAAAATTAGTTTAATGGAAAGTTCTAAATAAATCTTATGTGAACTATGGCTGTCAAAGATTCTAACAATAAAACAAGTGCAAACTCCTCTTTGGAACCACAGCTCGCCATTATAAAGTCTCCGTGACTTAAAAATGCTGTGACCTTTTTTTTTCAGTAAAATAATTTTATTTATTCACATGACACTCTCTTAAACCCTGGATCATGTCTGTTTTTCACCACCTGGTAAACAAAACGCTTCCATTTTGGTGTGCAAAGAAAATAAATGCTGCTATCCTTCATGTTTAGGGTTTGTTTGTTTTTTTTTGTTTTTTTATAATGAGGTTTATTTATCTCTGTAGTTTTATAGGCTAGGTGTAAAAATGTACCAGGGTGCACAGACATTTAGAATCACTCCATCACTGATAAAAGCCAAGCTGATGCACACCAAAGCTCTGTTAAGCAGCCCTTATCTTATTGTATGCCTTTGTGTTAAAAGTGAGAAACTTAGAAACAGGCCGGATGACGATATAATCTTCTCACTTCTGCTTTCTTTCATCTATATGCCTGCAGATCTCCGGCAGCTCCCACGGGACTCTCCCCAAAGCCCCTGCGAAATCGTGTCCAGAGCCAACAAGAACCGGTTAAGTCTAAGGTAAAGAATCGTCAAGCCTGTGCCCTGAAACAAAAGACTAATCTTTTGCGAAAGTGCTACTTTTAATGTCTTTTATATTGTCTTTATATTCAAGACCTGCGCAAGTCTTAAATCGGCATCTGGTGCCGAAGTTAAGTAATGTCCCACTGATTCAAAGTCACTCTGCGGTCTTGTAAGGTTTTTAATATTCGCTTATAAAACTAAAACTTTTATTTATGAAATAAATAAAAACCTGTAAGGCCTAAACAGAAATGCAAGCCCCTTAACGCAACCGAAGGGGGGGGGGAAGGAAGCCTTGAGAAAACTCTATGGGTTTCAAACATTTACGTTTTATATTTTGAGGAACAGGCTTTTCAATCTAGAGATGAACTGCACCGAGTTCTCTGCAAAGCGCGCATGCTAAACGCATTTTGGAAAATAAGTCTCCTTTATTTGATCGTGCTAGCAGATGTCACTTTAGCTGCCTCCACTCTGGCCGCCTTCCTGTGAGTGAGTGGTAATGGTCCCTGGGTAGCTCGCTGCTTCCTGAACTCAACGGGCGGAAGCTTTTCCGCATCCATTTCGCTTTGAAGCTATCGTATCGCTCGCGGTAACCCGACTAACAAAGAGGGAACTTGAAAAGGTTATTGTTTCCTGTTGTCTGCAGAACGACTTTATCCCGTCGTCCCATCATCGTTTCTATCCAGGCTTGATGTCAGCTAGTACAGTGGGAGCAAAGCACAAATCTCTGCAGAGCTTTGGATCTAAAGCCTGGGGATTTTGATGGATAAAACTCTTAGGCCAGTGATTTACACTGTGTGCTGTGTGAATGAACAGGTTGCATATATTCAGTGCTGTGCAAAAGTCTTAGGCACATGTAAAGACATTCTGTGAAGCGAAAATGCTGAAATTAAAAGTTTCTGAATATTAAAAAAAGGTACTATAAAAGCAGTAAACAGTAAAAAAACTGAAATAAATCAGTGTGTTGGTGTTTCGCAGCACTTTGGCTTTAAAACCGCATCAATTCTCTTAGACACACTGTCGTGCAGTTTTATAAGGAAATCGGCTGGTAGGTTGTTCCAAGAATCTTGGAG
>JAOUQW010000014.1:12381721-12395407 GCA_028565825.1 Olivaichthys viedmensis
CTGCATCAATTCTCTTAGACACACTGTCGTGCAGTTTTATAAGGAAATCGGCTGGTAGGTTGTTCCAAGAATCTTGGCGAACTTGCCACGGTTCTTCTGCAGAACTTTGTCTCTCACTTGTTTCTGTCTCTGCAGGTAAAATCCAAGAACAGCCTTGATTCTGTTTTTATCTAAAAAGTGCTCTAGTGCTAAATATCTCACTTTCTTTAATGATGCACACACATTTCTCTGTATCATTTAATTATTTTGTAAAATGAATGTTTGGGAATCTAAAATTTGCTCTTTTTCCTAATATGACACTAATGCAGAAGACATCAAATAAACATCTAGGACAAAATGTGTATAAAACATTCAGGGTGCCTAAGACTTTTGTGTACAAATTTTACTGTTCTATTTTTTTTTCCAATTATTTACGTATTCGAAAGTAAAAAATAAATAAAATCCACAGTCAGCTGTTTAAGATCCCATGTTCTACTTTTAGTCGTCTAATGTAAGTCTATTGAAAGACACACATTTCATAAACTTTCTAGCCAAATTGACCCCCTGTGTCGCTTGAGGTAGGGTCAGGCCTCTGAATAAATGCATGTAATTTATGGCATTCTTTATTCCTAAGTTGTATATCAATTATCTTTTTTTGTGGCTGCATCTCAAATGGTGATCTGTTATACCCTATATAGGGAATAGTGTTTCGGCCTAACTGTGCGTTGTAGGGGTTTAAATGAAATGCATAAGATTAAAAACCCATTACCGTGTGACGATGAGTTGAAGATGGATTTCTACGTGGTTGTCGAGTAGCATGAGAAATGTCAAAATAATAGCCAAAAAAAGAAAAACATTACTGTGGGGAAGTTCGTAAAAATAAGGTTAATAAAAATGTATCTAAACAATTAGCTTTATGGTAAAATTATATATATTTTTATGTATAAATTAAATATTATTATTTATAAATTAATTTGTTTGTTACTTTAAGTGCGTGTGTGTGACTGGCCTTATTTATTATTATTTTAAATATTTGCTGCCATATTGTGAAGATTAATATTGATCCCATATGAAGTAGGGGGGGGGGGGGCGGTGTTTGAGTGTTCAGGGTGCGCTCTATTAGCATGCAACCTGGTCTGCTGTATTAATCCTTTCTGTTGTCTTGGGTCATTTGAGAAAGTGCTGTGAGAAGTTCTTTGATCTGCCACCCCATCCACCTTTTCACTTTCCCAGTCCTGCCAACCTTGCTTGCAACCCCCCCCGTTTCTTTTATTGAGGGCCGTTGGCCCAGAAGGGGCCGAGACTTTGGAATCTTGCTAATCCTGAGCAGGCGTGGATCAAACGAGCACAACAGTGGTGGATCAGCACATCTCCAAGGGCTTTGAGTTTTCAAAAGCAGCCCGTTCTTTGACTTCAGCTGCGTGCCCAGCCTTCAGTATCTCTCGATTCCATCGCTAATCTCGGAGACCCTTTAAAAAAAATTTTTTATCTTTAATCTTCCAGGTAAGGGAGCAAGTCATCCGTTCGCAGTTTGCCTGCACGTACACGGACGACGGCCTGCCTCTAAATCGTGTGCTGGACTTTCCCAGCACAAGTCAGCTCCCGACCTGCGTTCACTCTGCTCCCAAACAGACGATCGCCTCACCTGCTAATGCGCCCCCTGAGGACGAGTCTGAGCCTGCAGACAAATGCAAGAAAACAGGTACTGCCTCCACAATCCAGACGCAAAAAGACACGCTCCAGTCCTTTTTGTGTAGTTCAGAACGTTCACACATGGTTTATTGAGGTTTTGCACACACACAAATGCGCACAGACCGGAGTGTTCCAGGTACCTCTGACGTCACGCTGTCGGCACAATGCCCAGGTTCACCTCCTGAGCCAAGGCCTCGATCTCTGCCTAATTCTTGCTTGGGGACTGGTACTCAAGATCAACCTCTTTTTTTTTTTTTTTTAATGATTTCCCCCTTCCATAAAACCTGGCTGGTCTCGCATGTGCAGTAAAAAAAACTTAGACATGCTCTGTGTGAGAACTTGGGCTCTGCTCACCTGCAATACATGACAAATGTCCAGCTTCGGCTGTGTAAAATAAACATACCGCCTGTTAAACTGCAGGCTAACGTCAGCAATTTCATAACTGACTTTCTTTTCTTTTTTTTCTTTCCACCCCCCTAACCTTTCCCTTTTTTTAAATTTTAAATACTGTTTAGTCCTAAAATTAACTAATTCATTTTCCCCCTCCTTATTTACGCATGTTCTTCAGTAGATGTGGATCCACAGGCTGTGGTTCAGGCCTGTCGTGGCTCGGGGCACAAAGCAGCCCTCGGGCAACGCAGCACCAATGGCCCTGTCCGAACAGGTGTTCCAGAAAATGGAGTGGCACAACTCCAAAACATCACCAAAACCTCCAAGAGGAAGCTGTCCAAGGAGCAAGGAAGTGATGAGAACCAGCCGCCCCAGAAGAGACCTCCCGCCAAAGCCTGTAGCTCAGGGCCAGGGAAGAAGAGCGGCAACGCTGCTAGAAAGAAGCTCATTGCCGGTCAGGGCAAGCTAACAAGCTTTTTCCGGCTATGATTATAAGGCTTATGTGATGCTTCATCAGGACATCACGTTCTCTGTAATCATGTCCTTCATCTGAGTGTGTGGTTTTTTTTGTTTTGTTCTTTGTAAGATGTAATTACTTTGTTTAAACCCCTGTGGGGACTCATGTTGCTATTTAATTAATGCAATGAACACCGTTTTATAATGTGGAGATCAATGAGGTTGTCTTTTTTTTTTTTTTTTTCCCTCAATCATAAAAATCATCCTTTCTGGTTTTAATGAAGTTTTATTTAACTTTTTAAATAAAAACTGTACAGCTTCTTTCTTTCTCCTCCCCCACTCTTCTTCTTTATTACATTCAGATGAGCTTTTCTTAAATATATTTAGAAGAACATGACAAGATCAAGTCATTTGGTGATCCATGGCCACGTTGTCCTGTATCTTCAAGCTTGCCAGCAGGGTCGGTACACTCTCCCGATCATGCACCGAAGCACTAAGTAGAAGCAAAGAACAACAGATTTAGGAAGGATGTTACAAACTGTAGTCATCAATTCAATGGTGCTTACCGTCCCAGATTGTTTTTGTGTTATTAGCCACGTTTATCTTGATTATTGCATCAAAGGCAAAAAGCCTGTTAGTTTACTAATAGTAGAGCTATAGAAAACCATCCTCTGTGCTTCTTTTTCATCTTGTACTGAGGTTTGTCTTAACACTGGTATATCGGTTATTTGCAATAGACAACTTGAAACAATCATACATACATTTTAAAAGACTTATGCTGGTGTTGTTAAAAGCCATTATATAGCATAGGTTTGTCTATTGTATTCCTAACAGAGTCTTAGTTTCCTTAATGTTTGTATGGCTGCAAAGATTCAGACTCTGGAAAGGATCAATGTCATGGGCACTGTCAACTTTTGAAATCCCATCTTTTCCTTCCTCTGAACGACTCAAAATGACAGGAAAGAGACACCAGTTTGACGAAACACATCACCACCCTGGGTGCACAGCCAAGTCAGGCTATTAGCCATGTTCTAGTATTGCATTTATCAATGGTGCAGAACAAAAGAGAGTGAGGAGACTTACACTTATTGTCCAGGTTTCTCTTGGCCATAGGGATGAGATCATCCACATCGTGCCATTCATCCCTCCGGGTTGCAGCAAGAGCGCGGTCGACTCTCCACGGCGATAGCGCGGGGAAGGCTCGGCCAAAAGCAGGGCTTGCGTCACTCCCAGAAGCCCCTTTTGATCCTAAATCCTGAGTAAACAGATCATTGACAATCACAGAGCCGCATCTGGGGGGGGGGGGCAATGACCTTCTCCGCTGACCACCCAACACAAGCAACTTCATTCACAAACACAAACCGCTGCTTTCTGTTTTGGGGAATGTGTTGTATGGAAGAAAGCCTGAGTCATTTATTATTATTTTTTTTTTTTTTTTCCAACCTACACCTGGAGATGTTTAAAGTTAATTTGAGCGGCACACACCCAAGAGCTCCTGAACTGTTCTGATATGTAGTGTTTGAGTATGGAACCCCACATTGAATTGGTTCAAATTGCACCAAAGTTTCCCATGCCTCCCTCTTCCCCCCCCCCCCCCTTTTTTTTTTTTTTTTTTTATAAAACAAGATCACAGTGAGTTCTTTTATTCGCAGGCCACGGTTTTCCCCCCATGTGGCTGTAACTTCTCCTCCCTTCGATTGTTCCTTCGATTGTACTGATAACTATTTCAACATGAGGATCACCCAGCATTTCCAGAGAGGAGCTTATTCCAGGCCAATTCACACGCCTGAGAAGTTCAGCCAAAGATACACCTATTGGATAGAATGTCTCAATCGCTCCACAACTGCACGTTGTACAATTAAAACTACAAGAAAGGTTGCAGCTTCAATAATATTTATTGGTAACGTGGTGTAGGGAAGGCTAAGTCCAATGAACAAGTTTTAAAAATGGACAATGTCAAATTCATGAAACTGAAACTCTTTTTTTTTTTAAGAAGAATGTACACAAGATAAGGTATTTGGCAATACATTCAGCAGCACTACTTACTGAAAGAATGAAGATCCTCTTTGTCCCATCTTCATCAGCCAGTCTTCCCTCTATGAGAGAGAATCTTTTGGAGGAGAGATCACCAGGACCTGCTACATTCACCACATCCTCTCCCAACACAGAACTAAAACTCTCTCGGTTTGCCGTATCTTCTTTAATTCTGTCTGCGGGCAAAGCTAAGGTTGCTGAGTGAACGAAGGAGTTGACACAAAGTGCAAGTGCAAAAATGAATGAGGACGAGTTGATCATCATGACAGGAGATAGTCAAATTCTTAGTCGAAACAGCACTGGATTTGCGCTAACCTACAAAACCTGTTTTCTTGAGACTCCACCATCTTTTTATAGTTCTCAAACTGAGACGGAGTAAGCTGTCCGGCTTTGTATTTGAAAAGTGGCATTATTACCATTTCAAGAGAACTCGGTCTGTCATTTCTCAAGAAGAGAATGCCCTTTTGCAAGACGCTATTGTGCATACAGGAGATTATATTTTTTGAGTGGTTCTCGCTGTTTTTGTAACTACTCTGTGGCAGGCGGATTATGTCGTTGCTTTGAATGTGGGTAAAGATGAAGAAAAAATGGGATGTACCTTTCCAACCATTTTCTTTTATTTACTGTCACAACCAGTTCTCCAATCTCACAATGTGAGTCAAGGGTCCTGCATCGGTGTCACCTTTTGGATAAAGCCTTGATAGAGTCATAGAAAAGGTGGTGAAAACACATACTGTGAATGGAATGAGATGCAGCAAGACACTGTCATCCATTAAATCACAAATACTCTGTCCATTGTATGATGTAATATCTTCTTGTACCTTCCAAGCCTTTGGTGAAAACTAAATGTCCTGTTATTTTATGACAGATTGCACTTTGATACCTCAGTAAAAAGGCTGGAAAGGCACATGTTTGTCATTGATACCTCCAGACTTTTACTTTCTTTAAAAGACTGCTTAGCTTTCAAATTGTGAAGAAGCACTGAGTGTCTGAGTAAGGTAGTGTCGATGGTAAAGTACAACTCTCCTGGACTAGTCTTCAGTTCTTATGAAAGCATAAGGGTTTTGCTTATTAATATCAATGAAGCTATTGCATAGGAAAAAAAAGAAATGGGACATGAATAATAGTTATTGAACTCCGCTGAAGTGTTTTTTCTTGGAACACTCAGCCTTTATTTTGTGAGTATTTTTGTTGGAGGGAGAAGGCCTCTACCGAAGGACTAAACTGGTCTATGGAGACATTGGTGTTCCAGGAGCAGTATAACTGAGTTTGGAGCACTCTGTTATTCTAACCTCACTTTCTCTGTTGCCATTCTCCTCTCTGAGATCTCTCACTCTCCCACCGAAACATCCATAAGCATTTTCCCAGCTTCAGCATACATGTCTATTATGTCTTCATAGAAAAAAAAGCTTATTGAGAAGTTCTTTTCAAGCTACATCTGGGTATAAGGGGATAATTGTATAATGTAGAATTAGATTTTTCTTTCAATTAAAATGAACAGTTGTAATACTACTGTTTTTTATGTTTATTGTCTATAAACATAAAAAAAATAGTAGTATTACAACTGTTACTTTTTAATGAAATGACTTGTAGACTGTTACTGTCTACAAATAGGCTTGATTGAACAGTCAAGTACTATTACATTTCTACACTCCTTGTGCACCTATGCACAGGTAGACTCAGGAAAAAGGCTTCCTCTTTGGATGGGAAATGGTTATAGGGTTCTACTTGGAACCTTTCATGAAAGGAAAATCCTTTGTTGTAGGGTTCTACATGGAACCTTTAAGGGTTCTCACTAGAGGGACAAGCTGAAGAACATTTTAGGGTGCTAGATGTGATCTAGCCTGGTTTATACTTCTGCGACCGCGTGTCTGCAAACACATCAGGGCGTTGTGCGCGGACGGTTGCACAGATGTCGGCCTTTATACTTGCACGTAACATGAGTGTGTACACTAGGGAGCAGTGTCGCATGTACCAAACCAGAATTTACAGTAAACGGTAAGCGAATAAGAGAAGTGTCTGAAAGAAAAAGAAGAGAGTTCTGTGTTTCACCGTGGCAATATTACCCTGAAACCTGCAGAAGAAGGTGCAAACGCTTCCGGGTACGCAACCTCCCCATCTCAACCGAATCAGTGTTTGCCTGAAAGCTGGTTGACGCACAGCACTTAGATACGCACAACGCGCTGTTAGGATTTTGGAGGCATGCACGTCTTAACCATAAACGCCCTTTCTGCATCGCAATGCAAATATGCAAACGTGCTTCAACGCAGAAGCATAAACCAGCCGTCAGAGTTTAGAGATCTCGTATCAACCAAGTCTTGTAGTGACATGACGTGTGATGCAGCAAGTAATACCAATACCCTGCTCACACAGAAAACACCCATCTACCTCTTCTTGTATACATGTAAGTCAATAGTTTGGTATAATCGGGTGGCTGCATAAGGGGCAACCACACAAGTAATCCAGTTCGTCTTGCTGGGCTGAAGTGAAAGTTGTTACATACCTGTGGCAGGATCCTGGTTTCTCTGGTTCATACTTGTCACCAAGTGTGATTGGCCCAATTAGTTGCTTGCATGAGAGTCCTGCTACCAGTATGTTTCCATGAAGTCTAACTAAGTTCCTAAGTTACACAGGCAGGGGCGAACTACTGCAATTACATAGGAGTCCCTAGTGTATATACTGTAGGTCTGGACATAGTCTAGGCCAGGGCCCTATTCCACCGAGATGCCACTGAAAGGATCAGAAAAGAAGATCAATGAAAACTCTCATCATTCATTTAAAATTCTATTCAGTTTACTTTTTGGTTCCCAAAAAAGATGGTGGTTTACACCCCATCTTGAATCTCTCCAGCCTCAGTTGGTTCCAGATGTGGAATAAACTGAGTCATGTTATGCATGACCGAAGTTCTCCATGTTCTTGCACTGGATGAATAATTTACATCCACCGATTTAAAGAACACCATTTTCCCCTTCAGCCTATCATTGGCCATGGGGTGTTCACCAGGTTTATGCAGGCTGCTTTGTCCCCACTGAGATCAAAAGGCACAAAAATTATTCTCTTACTGGATAACTGACTTTCAGACACATTGGCACTCCTGGCAGAAAACTGTCACTCCTGGATGTTGTTTCAAGCTTGGGTGTTGGACCATTCCATTGATAGGTGTATCACTAGACCCATGCACTCTGATAACCTTGTCTCACACACACCTGAGACATGTTTTAGTGTCCTCTTTCATATCAGACTGGGCAACTGCCTGGCATTACCACACTCTTCTAGGCTTACTGAGTATACTGACATCAGCTACAGCAGTCATTGACCTGGGCCTATTGCAGCTCCACTGGTTCTAGATGTGACTTCATGGCTTATGACACAGGAGCATCATAGTGCCTTGGAGATAACGACATCCTCTTCTCTCTGGTGTGTCACTAGGGTCTATCTCCTTATGCAGAAAAGTGGTTCCATCCCTGATAGTTTCTGCATGTTGCATATTGTTCAGCTGGTATTGACATTTTGCTGGTATAACACATTTGCTCGCGTGATCAGTCAACATACCTTTAATTTTTCACATCCCTGCTGAAAAATCCAGCTTGGTGATCCAGCTTGGCCAGCTGGTAAGTGCTGGCTGACCAGCTTGGCCAAGCTCTTCTGGACAAGGTAAAGCTGATACATTTACATTATGTGTGACGATATGTGATCTCGATTTTGACATATGCACATGGTCTAGGGAACCTACTTGTGTTTTCTGGCTTCCTTACTACATGACTAAACTGAATAATAAACGTTTGAGATTTTCTAATTGAAACCACTGCTCTACAATGTTGCATTAGTAGTCTACCAGCACTTACCAGCTGACTAAGCAGGTCTACCAGGGTGTTTTGGGCCCTGGTAGCTGGTCAGACCAAGCTGGATTTTTCAGCAGGGATCAATTACCAAGTTGGCACTTGACCAAAAGCCTCACCTTTGTTTTTTTTGATGAATGGGCTACTCACCTAACTGTCTCGACAGTGACTGCCACTTGTTTGCTCAGACCAAAAACTTGACCTGATGATGTAGATTTGGTTGAATCGATTGTCACCACAGAATCAATCGACTCCACTGCGTCAGACCATTAACAAACTACTCTGAACGGTTCACCATATTAGATTATCCCAATGTAATGGGCATGAATACATTGGTGCATGATTGATCAGACCAGCTGGGTTTCCCCCTCATCCTTGAGCCCCATTATGCAGGATTCAGAATTGCAACCACCGTGTTTACTAGTGACTCCATGATGGACTCCCAGACCACATCCATGACAGCTTCCACTCATGAATAATCCCCTGTGTGAACTGACAGATTGAGTGTAGTGCCCACATATAGGGGGACTCACAGTGCTTTCAGAGACCTCTCATGCTTGCCCAGAAGCCCAACATGAGACTTGTCCTTGGTGCTGGAGTTTCTGTGTTGCCTACCCTTTGAAGCATGAACACACTATGTTTTAGGTCGGCTACTGGTTTCGGTGTCAACCTGTGGCCTAACTAAGCATTTCTTCCAAAGGTCCTATCTTCTCAATCTTCTTTGATGAGCAGGATGCTCAACGTTCTTTAATGTGTCTAGTTCATGCTTTGAGGTAATGCTGAACCACTTGCTGGCATGCAGTTCATCTGCTTAAGAAAACCAGAAGGTTTCATATTGGGTTTTGTGCATTTTCAAGTTAAAGTAGTTTTTTTTTTTTTTTTTTTTACAGTTCTGTACAGTCAGTGTTCTTTTACAGTCTGCTCCTGCTCGAGCTCCACCTTGTCCATGCCCCCGATGATCGTTTTAGAATAGAATGCTCCTTTATTGTCACATGTACAAGTACAGTACAGTGAAATGAAATTAAATTGATTCTTCGCATATCCCAGCATGTTGGTAAGCTGAGGTCAGAGCGCAGGGTCAGAGCGCAGGGTCAGCCATGATACAGCACCCCTGGAGCACTGAGGGTTAAGGGCCTTGCTCAAGGGCCCAACAGTGGCAGCTTGGCAGAGCTGAGGCTTGAACCCACGACCTTCTGATCAGTAGCCCAGTGCCCTAACCACTGAGCCACCACTGTCCCTGTGAAGAAACGGTTTTCACTTGTTTCTTGTAATTAGTCTTATGTCTAGTTAGTTTCACCTGTGTCTTGTTCTTTTATTATCCTTGTCTGTGTATATACAGTAGATACCCCTTTGTTTATAGCCTGTCTCTGCGAATTCTTTCATGTCAGTAGAAATGAAACAGAACACATGTTATGCATGTAACTGTTCTATGAATTTCCTGTGACCCCAGAGCTGTCATTCATCTTTGAGAAGATATCCGGTGGTTGTTTTCTGTGTAAGCAGATTACTTATATAACTTGCTGCATCATGTCATGTCAGTATGTGAATATTGATATAAGATTTCAAGCTGTACTCAGACACACTAAAAGTTCCCAGTGTCCTTTGCATAACCTCATCTGGAATTCATAGAACCACATTTAATTGAATAACTACTGTTTAGCTTTCTAACATGTTCGGCCTGGTAGTGTAAAAGAACAGCTTGAAATCTTTACAGAACTTGCAGCTACGTTTTTATACTATTAGAAAGAGTGCATCCCAAAAAAAAGCTTTTCAGCTCATATTTGTGCTATTCCACTGATATCTAATGAGAATTCCCACTTTGTATTTTATTTGTTTTGTCTTCATGATCTACCTGCTGCTACTATGGCTTTAGCAGGTTTTAAGCGATTTGGCAGACTGAGAACCAAGTGAGTTTTACTTCTTTGTAGACGTATCCTTTTACTGCATCAACCAACGTTATGAACATCTTGTTACTTAAGTTTTTCACTCTAAGAAAATCCATTTATGTCCCATCAATGGTTTGAATTGGATTTTTTTTTTTTTTTTGCTTCAATTGTACAATTACATGGCAATCAAAATGAACTGAAATGCAAAAGAAGAGAATTGTCTGTATTAGGGGTTTGGGTGGAAGTTAAAGGTACATGCAATGCAATTGCACACAATTATTGAATTGGCAGTATGAAAAAGCCTATTATGAGGATCATATGTGATTTGAATATCTTTTGAGGATATTAATCTAAAATAGGCCAAGCTACAAACTATAACCATTTGATGAGTGAAAAAGCAGTAAAAAATGACAGAAGGTGAATTTAGCAGTACAAGAACTACCTTGTAGCAAGTTACATTGTTGGTGTACAAGCATGATAAAATGTGTCACAGGTCACACACAGATTAAGATGCAAGTTCAGGTTTATTAAAACAATCCAAAGTAGACAAATCACAAGGGCAAAGCAGAGATCAGAATCGTTTGGCAGGCAAAGGTCAAGCGATGTGCAAAGGGGGCAAAGGGAGAATAGGAAACGAAATTAGTCAGGGCCGGTAATCGTAGTACCATTTGCTATGGAAAACGCTCGGAATTGTCACTAGCAGGCTAGGAGTGAGACTTCACTCTGTGTGTGTGTGTGTGTGTGTGTGTGAGAAGTCTAGGTATTTTTGTATGTGGTGTAATGAGAATCAGGTGTCTGTGATTAGTGATAAGGTGAGCAGTGAAGCGGGTCATGTGGTGTGGGAGTGAATGGAAGATTCTGGGAGATGCCGTTCTATTTGTGACAGAAGCCCCCCCCTGGGGCCTGGACCTGTGGGTGGATCCGGATTCTCTGGTAGTCTCCTCAGGTTTACGCACTGGTACAGGACACAGCTTGGACCGGGGTCAGAATCTGGATACGAACACCTTGTAACTAGGTGTTCGTATTATATACCTTCAGGGAGCTGGGCGACGGAGAACTGGGAAACACCCTCCGCGGCTTCAGGTAACTGAGGAACGCCCTCCACAGTGTCGGGTAACTGGGGAACGCCCTCACCAGCGTCACAACATAGTCTACAGATTCTGGCGGTGGAACGACGTCATCATCGGGGTCAGGTGGCGGAGCGACACCCTAAGTGGAGTCAGGGAGCTGAGCAACATCCTCCGCAAAGCTGGGTGGCGGAGAGACGATGCCATCCGTGAAGGCAGGAGGCGGCGCGCCGTCTTTAGCAAGGTCAGGATGCGGAGTCAGTTCACCAGCCGGCAGATTCTCCTCCTCATCGTCGTAATCCTCCTCATCGTCGTAATCCTCTGCTGCAAATTGGCCCGCAAGAAGCTCCGGATCATCCGTCCTGAAAAGTGTTGTGTTTTCCGCACTGCGGAAATGCGTCGAGCTCTGCGACTGACATATACCCCCCCTCGTACTCGGATTCAGTGTCTGAAAGATCCTCATATTTGTGATGTCCATAGGGAGATCGGGAAGACAGGACATTGTAGACCTCAAATATTTCAGCCTGGCGATTTCTCATCCAACTCATGGGATCCATGTTGAGCGAAACCCGCTACATCAAAGGGTAGGCGAAGTCTTCTGTCTCGGGTCACACACAAGTTAGGATGCAAGTGCAGGTTTATTAAAACAATCAAAGTAGACAAATCACAAGGGAAAAGCAGAGATCAGAATCGTAAGGCAGGCAAAGGTCAAGCGATGTGCAAACAGGTACAAACGGGGCAAAGGCAGAATCGGAAACGGAATCAGTCAGGGTCGGTAATTGTAGTATCATTCGCTATGGAAAACGCTCGGAATCGTCACTAGTACACTAGGAGCGAGACTTCGCAATGTGGTGGGGGAGTGGTATTTACCAGCAGCTGCCGGGAAGATGCGTGACGAAATGGACTAAAAACTGAATTAGTATCGAGGTAAACAACTACCTAGATACCTGATGTCAGCACTGGAGCTTAAGGCCGGGGTTATACTTGCCGTTAACTACGTGTATGCAAGATGGCTGCCGCACATATCCTGCGTTCATTCGGCCAAAATTGTGTCGATTGTGTACGTGCCAAAACATTTACGCAATGCGTGCACATGGTGCAATACTAGCGTAAACACCGGGGGCAGTATAGTGAAGCAATGCGACGAACAATGCATGCATCGCAAATATACTCTCCGTTGTCGCGACGAGATTGGTTTAATTGGTTTAATCATAGCCTCCTGAACTCCAATCATCTTCACTGTTTACCTCATTGTGCAAAATCAGAGGAAGTGGTCAAAGAAGGTATTCAGGTTCTGGCGAGGTATCGGCTCTGACCTGCTCCCTAGTGGACAGAGTTTTTAATCCTCCAGATGTACATAAAGTACGCAAGCGTAGTCATGCATCAAGTATAACCCCGGCCTAACAGTGGAGTGGAAGTGTTTCTCTTTTTGTTGGGCAGGCTGGTATCAGCGGGGAGTCAGTAGGGTGTGGCCCAGTTTTGTTGCTTCAAAACACGTGAAGCAACTGGAGTTGCTAATTCAAGCCAAACCCCCCCATGAAATTGCAATGTAAGAATGGTTGAGAGAATATAATGTCAACTCCCACTATGCCAGGGTTCCCCAGTTCCAGTCGTGGAGGGCCGGATCTCCCTGGTCAAAGACACATTATTCAACGCACCAATAATTACCAGGGTTAGTGGGTGTTTTAGAGCAGGGAAATCACCAAACTGTGCTGGACTTCAGGCCCTCCAGGACCAGAATTTGGGACCCCTGCCTTAAGCCTTTTCCTATAGTCAAATGGCTGTCAACAACTGAAATCAGAATACATGGTCTTGTCCTTCACTGCATGCTTTTTAGTGGTGTTGTAAAGCAATGTTTTTCAACCTTTTTTTAAAGATCATGCATGAAATAGACAAAATTGGATTATATTTATGTCATACATGCAGCAGAATGGTGACATTAAGTATTTCCAATTCAGAGAGACACCTGGCCTTATCCATTGATAATTAGTGATAAGGCATTTTTATAGGTTGAGGTATTTCTCTGCTTTGTTTCTTGACCTGGACTATTACAGTAAATGTAGGAGACTATAGGGATGTCATGACAAACACATTTCTTTCTAAAGGTTTACTATGGATTGTGAAAGGACTGTAACGTGAAACCGACAGAAGTCATGCCAGGTTACAATGATTTTTATGGGCATTGCAAAACGAATTATGCCATGAACTTACTTGATGAATATTTTACGCTCTATTCACATTTTGTAGAAACTATCTCATGTACTTCCTGAAACTAAACGATTAAAGGCGGTGAGACGCATAAATAAAACTGCTCAAAACATGATATGAACCTAAAATAAAGAA
>JAOUQW010000014.1:12395507-12415842 GCA_028565825.1 Olivaichthys viedmensis
CCCCCACCCCCCCCCCCCCCCCTCCCCCCCCCCACACGCGCCACCAAGGGGCCCGGCGGAGCAGGCGCGAGCCACCCCCCCACCCCCTTAAAATGACTGTGGGGAAATAGGAGAGAGCACTGAAATAGACCACAAGGTTGTTTAAAAGACAAGAGTGCATGTAAGTAGTAGAGGCTTGGAGCTTCAGTTTCAGGGTTAGGTCCAGGAACAGTGTCCTCAGATGCACTCAGCACTCAGAGAACTACTCTAGAGTGCCTCTGGAGAGGAACATGGGAGGCTGTTATATGAATCCTTTGTCTCCTGTATTTCAGGAGCACACTGCTTTGCTGCTTTTAATCACCATTACTCGATTTTTTTAAATTATATATATATATTTTTTTTAAAACAACGAATAGCCACCCTGATAAAGTGAATAGTGAAGTGTAGCTCATAATATGACCATAAATACTGAATTCCATTTCCCCCTTTCAGGCTGTAATTTGCCTAATTGGAGCTAATAATTGATTTGGTATTAGTCACAGGAGAAGATGGATGAAACAAGATTCAGAATGGTTGGACCGGGTTCCTGCCTGCCGCCTGCTCCACATTTATAAACCATTATGTCTGCTGAAACTGAGCCAGGTGGCCAATTTATCTGTTAAAAAGGCTTGGTTGTTCCACTATATATCCATTAAAAAGTGCTGACAGCATACAAGAGCTTTGACCTGTCACTGTAGCCTTTCTTTAAAAAGCTGAACATGCAGTTTTCTCCTCCGTGAACCCACAATACTGATTCGCTTGCTTTTGTCGTGCCATAAGAGTTTGTGAATGGTGACAGGATCCATAGTCAAATTATGGACATCCGTCTGCTTACAGTAACACTCTTCTTTGAGACTTTTGAATATTGACAAGTGGTTTATTCAGCAGGAATGGTGAACAGTCTGTCAGTAATTTCCATATTGTCTACAAATAAAAAACATATCACCAGTCACGGAAGCCTTATTATGAAAGAAAAAAAAAACAAACAATTGCTCAATGTTAAACTTTATGATCTTCACAACAGTTTACATGTTCTGATTGATTCTCTGAGAAAAAAAAAAGATTTTTTTTTTTTGCCATTCCATGTTTCCGTGTCTAAAACCGATTCCTTTTATGTGAGAAGTGTTAAAGCATGATAACAATAGCAATGTACTGTACAACTTGGAGCAGCTTTTTCGTCACTACGAACTTTTAAATGTCAGATTTATTAAGAGAAATGATGCTGAGTAACATGTTGGTTGGTATCCAAACAACTTGGGAAATAAGTCGACCTTATTCCACCTACAGTACATTAATATGTCTAAATGTGTAGCAAAAACCACCAAATTGTGAGATTAAATTAAATTTGTAACAAGATATTCAAAATCTTTGGTATCATAGTAAGGAACGTTTGCTGTACAGCGCATTTGGCTATGAAATTCCCGAAAACTGTTCATACTTGCATGATTACGTAAGATACGGATCTTCTGGCTGACTTGAGGCAATTAAATAGAGCTCTTTATTCTATATTCTAACATGTTAATTGTTAATCTTAAAAACACATTTATGCCCACTAATAAAAAAAAAAAAGATAAACAGAAACCAATGAACAATATACTTCTTTTAAACCCTTTATCAAATCTGGAAAAGCCTACATGCTGCATGAATGTTTGTAAATATGCACCATTTATTGCAAATTGTTCCTTATTGTAAACTGTTTGTAAGTAGGATAAAATTCACAAGCGGAATACTAGCTGAACATGTTCACATAAAATAGCGTACTGAAATCGTAATTCCCAAGTTGAATGACTTGGGGTGTATGTTCTTCCATTAAATTAAGAATCCTTATTGGTTTTAATAAACCAAAGGTGGACGCCAAACTTAGCAAGGTTTCATCCATCAATGAGATAATCTTTCAGATCAAGTGTAATTGATTTTTTATGCCAATTTGCAATATGAAAATGCTGACTGAATTTAAATCAATTCCCCAACTCCAAATCTTTGGAGATAATTTAATAAACAAACAGGTCAGATTGGAAAAGGTGTCAAGCTGACCTACAGTGAGCTGGTAAGATAATGTAGCGTTATAATCAGCCAGAAACTGATTCGAAGGGATTATGTGGTGAAAAGAGATTCTCAAATTACACCAAGGATGGTCTTGCACCTTGCCGTTCTTGCTGCAAGTCAGTGCCAATTTCGCCCGAAGAAATGTAGCAGTGTGCAGGAAAAGCTACACTAGCTACACCGTTTAAAACAGTTGATAGTACTGGAAGCTCACAGTTCACAGTGTTTTCTCTTTAGTTATTTGGCATAGGGATCTCTACTGAGTCCAAACATCAATAACTTAAAATGGTAGAAAACAATAGCAATCTCGGGATCACGACACATTTTTTTTCTTTTTTTTCCTCCATGCATTCACAGATCTTCCACAAATACATTAGCTTGCATACATCGTTACCTAAAAATAAAAAGAGCATTATTAGACTGGTGCCCACAAGGCTGTGCAAAAAGGAAGACCTCCATTCGAACCTCGAAACCGTCAATTCACATTCCCCAACCCCCAATCCACTACCACCACCCTCACCCAGATTGCTTTTTCGCCAAGTCTTATACTATACTACAAAATAGCACCATTATATAGTGGGTACAGTTCTTATATTGTTTTGTTATATGATGGCATCACTGATGACAAAAAAAAACAAAAAACACAAAAAGAGAAATGAGATGGTTAACATAAATAGGAATATTGGTTGAGTACAGAGGTGGCTACAGAGAGGACAGTGTGATCATGAGGATTCACTAACTATGCAGAAAACATTTATGTGACAGTCCAGATCTCCCAAAGCAGTGTGTTGGATAGAACGCTCTGACTTTGGGCTCGATGGGGCCAGCGTTCGTGCAGCCTGGTTTGTCCTGACGAGAGGCATGAGCCTGTGACCTGTTGAAGATTTGTTGAGCATCAATCGAACCCATGCCGAATGCAGAGCAATTGAAGGAGCAGTGGTCTTGTGGAAACTTTATATCACTATGGTTCACTAAATGCAAATGTGTTGGTCATGTGAGAGGTTTCAGTGAGTTTTTGTGTACAATACTGACAGGCTTTAGTGGGAATGAAAAAGAGTGGGATTGCATTCTTCCTCTCACTCTGGTATATGTGGTTACTGGTGTATGTGGTGTACATGCATCGGTGAAAATGTCTTATCTTTCTAACCAGTCATGCAGTCTGGTGTTATTACAATGGAAGCGATAGCGCTTCCTGAAGCAAATGAGTTGATCTCGACCGTCTTTGTTGGAGTCGTCGCTCCATAGTCTTTCTATAACCTTTGCATGAGACCTTCTATTACTCTTTATTTGGTCTTGCACAAATTCTCCTGTTCAGCCACTGCTCTTGTCCTGAAAGTGTAACATCTGTTTTAACAATGTATCGTCTAAACAGCTCTTGAGTCATTCTGATTTAGCTCTCTGCTTGTCGAAACTTGTCGATATTCCCCATCAGTGCTTGAGCTTGTGTACTGTCGTAGACTAAAGCATAATCAGAAATGGTGCTGAAATACTGCCAACTTGCATTTTGCACTGGATTGTAGCAATCTGGAATTAATTGCGAAGGCATGTCTGTGTGTTTATGTGTGCATGTGGGAGGGACTGTTGCAGCGTTTACCCATGGCACAGATTTAAAAAAACACCCTTCACCTCTCCTCCAGTGACCCACTGGCTCTGTCCCACCCATCAGGAAGTGGTGCCTTGAAACAGTTTGGGTCAATTAAAGTTTCCAGTGGCTCTCTTATAGGAGATTTCCCCACTGCCGTGATATGTAGCAGCCGCTATTATATTACGTTTTTAAGCAGCTATATTAATTTTGATGTTTTGACAGATGGTTTTTTTCCCCTCTCCATTATGGAATGGTGCAGTGTTTAAAAGAGTCAGATTTTCTCTGAAGTTGTAGGAGGTGTATGTACATAGAGCTTGTCCATTATCCTTTTTTTTCTGTTAAAATGAACCACCTCCCCCCTTGAGGACCAGGTAAGGCTCTACACTCTTTCTTGCTTCTCTTCTTGGCACTGTCCGTTAGCTCCACTTATCCTTCTCTTGACTACATTCGATAGTTCCTCCCCCCAGTGTTCCCTCGGCTCGAGTTCTTCTGATGAACCTCCTGAAAATAGAAAGAGACAGAATGAGAAACCGATGTTTCAACGCACGTGAGAAAAACAGTCGAGACACAAACAAGCTTCTTGCACAAGATGTACCCATAACGCGTCTTTTCAATGAACGGATCTCCTAATACAGTAGAAACACAACCTCTTCTATAGACGACGCAGCACATGGCAATGTCTCCAGCAGTAAAAGATTAATATGTAAAATTCATGAACACGAAGCCAGGAAACCAAGATCCAGTACAGGAGAGTAGGACAGCATGGGAGCCTCTGCTCCTCGAATGAAGATGCAGAAATTGATGGCGCCTTAAGACTGAGCGTCAAGTACATGACATGTGCCTGCAGGTCTACCACAAAAACCACTTAGGCACGTCTCCTGCTAATAGTTTCCTTTTTTTTGAGTGGAGCTCTAAAAAGCATGTGAGCAAACATTTAAAGGGGAATTTCACCAATTTCTTTTGACATTTTTGGATTACTGTTTTGATGAAAAACGCACTATTATAGAGGAGCTCTAGAGGAACCAGGAGCCGTAGTCACAATCTTATCTTACCACCAAGAGTGTCCTGAGGGGCAGTTAAAGTTCCTAGAGTCGACAAAGCTAACACGAGAAGTAGCCTACGCTTTCATTTATAGTTTACGTTTATTTACATTTAGTCTGCTTACTGTGAAAAATGGCAGCGTATGAGGATGTTGAGGAGGTCAGTTTTTTCCCTCCCCCCAAGGCTGTATCAGTTCAAAGTAAAATATACAGATGAAAAACTGCAGCAGCATGACAAAAACAATGCCAGTTCCTCTGATGAATACTAGCCTCAACGTTTATATGCTAATCTGTTGACATGGTGTAAAGAAGCCCACCTATCCTAGCTGTGGGAATAAATGCAGGATGGAGAGGTACATGCTGGGTATTATAAGGAAAATTAGTACCCAGATTTACCACCGTTTTATCGCTATCAACATTTAAAAACATATAAACTGCAAAAGACATGTGTAGCTTCACTGGTAGTTTAGATAAGAAACGAAACAGCTATCTTTGTGTTGTAGACGTTGTGACCCCTGGTTCCTGTTTCTAAATGTAAAGAAATCTGAGTCTGTAAATTTCTTCAGAATGGACCGTTTTTCTTCATGACTTTGTTTCTTTACAACGAGCTAATTATGCTGAAATTTTGACAAATTGGTTCATTTCCCCTTTAAATAAGATTCTTTAAAAATCATCCTAAGGTTGAGGTGAGCTAATGGGCAGTGGTTTTGGTTAACATTTAGTTCTGCCAATGACACACTCATCCCTCAAGACATTATTATGCATACTTGAAGGAGAGTCAATCATAAATTCTACAGAATCAAAGCGAGTAGCAAACTACTCTATTAACAGAGTCACACTTTCCCAGATTGAGAGAGAGACGTACCTTACAGGATGCATGGCTTTGACCAGATACAGGTTTCTGCAACAACAAAAAAAAAAAAGGAAATTACAAACATCTGGAATCACTGAAATCACAATGATTTCATGACAGTACTGTGCAAAAGTCTTAGGCACATATAAAGAAATTCTGTAAAGCAAAAATGCTTTTAAAGATAATAAAAGTTAAAGTTCCTGAATATTAAAAAAAAAAACTATAAAGAGCAGTAAACAGTAAAAAAAAACTAAACCAAATCAATTCTCTTAGACACACTGCCATGCAGTTTTATAAGGAAATCGGCTGGTAGGTTGTTCCAAGAATCTTGGAGAACTTGCCACAGTTCTTCTGCAGACTTTGGCTCTCACTTGCTTCTGTCTCTGCAGGTAAAATCCCAGACAGCCTTGATTATGTTTTTATCTAAAATGTGCTCCATTACTTATGATTAATATGTATACTCAGATTTGTGTCAAATATGTAAAATTTGCTCTGTAACATAATTTTTTTTTGGAAAACATTTGTTTGGAAATCTAAAATTTGCTCTTTTCTAATGACACACTAATGCAGAAAACATAAAATAAACATCTAAGACAAAATTTTATATACAAAAGACCTTTGCACAGTACTGTAAATCATTTATAACTTAATCCTTTATATAACATAAGCTAGCGATGAATTGTGAGTCATGTGACTTGGTCATTTTAGTGAAAAAAAACCCATAATAGTAGATTCTAACTACATGTTATAACTACAAAAAGTGGGAAATATAAAACAAACATTCAATTCCTTGTCCAAGTAATTTGCTAGCTAGCTTATTGTATCCAGCTACAGTGTACAAATCAGATTCAGGCTACATTTCTCCATAAGAAATCATTTCAAAAATTGGTATTTGCATAACAATTTTCCTCTTTTACGTACCAGAGTGCTTGAACCAATAGAGCTGCAGCTCACCTTTGGTGTTTTGGGCACGTCTGTGTGCCGTTGCTCCCGTACAGATCGCGGTGCTTTACCAGATTTGACTGGCGCACAGTACATCTCCAGTCGTCGCAGCTCACAACTCTGGAAGCAGCATTCATCCACGATGCCACGGTTATGCAAGCGGCGTGAATTGGGGCCATATCCTGTTGGCTTGCCTGTTGGACATGCAAGAAAAAAAAACTAAAATAAATACAGAATCCCTTTGAATCACCTTTAGGAGTTAAATGTAGCAGCATAAATACATCAATCATTTATCTTTGTGTTGAAGAATGTTTTCTTAATGACATGATCCTGCTTTAGACCATGCACCTTATATTCGTTTTAATTACGGAACTGTACCAGTTTATGGAGGTTAATGTTCTAGTCAAACTGGGACATCTAGCCATCTGCATTGTAGTAGGAGACCCACTCTAGTTATTCCTTTATACAGATAATGTTCATGATATGGATGTCAAAAAGTTCTTCCTTTTTTCTTTTGTTTTGTTCCTCATTTTCTCCCAAATTAGTCATAGGCAATTCCCACCACCTAGCTACTTATCCCCTATTGCATGACAATTACCAACCAAAGTCTAGGCATGTTTTCGACCTGATGCTCATCCAACATCATAGGCCAGATGGACGCACTTTAGGGAGATGCTAACAGCCCTCTTCCATATACATGAGCTCACAAACGTCCGTGATTGGCTTGTGTTCTTCTGATTGACAGAGTAGAGGAAGGCCATCCTTCCCACCCAGAGAGCTCTCCTGGACTCCCGGCCACAGATAGGTGGCTGTGGTATCATCGCATTTCAAACTCGCGATCTCTTGATGATAGACCACACCCTTTCAATTTTTGACCTGATTTTTCATTATAGAGGCCAAGCCAAAATCTTGTATCTGTTTGCACCTCAGACTGCATCTGGCAACCCAGCTAACCAATCCCTTTAGCACGATTAGATTGTCTGACAATACCTCTATCTCTAACAGACGATGTACAACGGAGCATGAATCTTTGCCACCACTGAATCATGTCCAACGTCAGGGCTTGTGCAAGCTGCATTGCACTGTATGTTGCAATGCTTCTATGATACACTCTCTAGGCATATGAACATGAAAGAGCTTAGTCATAAAATAATCATGGCTCTTGAATATATCATGGGTATCAAATTCATGAGTGTGATCAATGTGTTAGTTTGAGGTGGACCTCAGTTACAGTGGTGCAGACTACTGAGACATTTGTTCAGGCTTTTTTTTTTTTTATTGTCCTGTGTAGGGACTCAAGTCTCTTAGTCACTCATAGTCATTTATCTATGAGGTACCCTAGTGACTTCCCCAGTATACTTCCCCAGTGCCCCTCCTTCCGTCAGACACACACACTAAATCCACCCAATCTAAATCTACCCCTGCTGGTGGCCTTTATAAAGTCTCCCAGTCTCCACTTACAATTCCCTGCTCACCTCGAGCAATATAGCCCTGATAGGCTTTTCCCTGTTACCAAATAAAATAATAATAATTTAATATGGCATTTACAAGAAGGAAATGCCTTTCCCTTTCAGAGTTAATGGCTCTTGGCTCGCCGGGCTGCCAGTGCTGACAGAGTGCATTAACTTCTGCTCTGTACTTGCTCGACACTGACAACGGTGTTTTGGGAAGAGAGGGTCTCTCATTAGGAAACAGACCTCTGAGCCCATGGGTGCATGAGTTTAGGCGGCACTACAAGATGAATGAATGAAGGAGAGCATTTTGTAAATTTTGTGGAAGCTAGACATTTTGGATAAGATGCATGTGCAGTGCACATTTATCTTTCAAAGCTTTTTAATTTATGGCATTAAAAATTTGTATTGTCGATACTCAAATTGCTTTTGGAGCACTGAATTTCGAAACTTTTCGGTTTGGAGAAGGAACAACGCAGTTACTGAACATTTTTAGGTTCTGCGTCATTAACAACTTGCAGTCAAATGCAAAAGTTTGCATACCCTTAGGAAAAAATGAAGGAGACAAAGAAATCATTATCACAAGTAACAGAAATGGTCAAATTGTGTATGTTAAGATATTAATAGTTTATTTTTTATTATTTTATTATATCAGTTCAAGTGTAATAGTCGCCTTTACCTGACATCTATGTTCTAACTCTAGCAGATGTCATGCACTGCCTTCTTTAAATCAGGTCTGGCAAAATGTTGACTTCCTGCTTTGGGAAACTATATTTCTGTTGATTTTGTTGTATGTTTTGGATTGCCGTCTTGTTGCAGGATACACGCACATTTCATTTTTAACTTATAGGAATTATTTTTATTTGTAGATAAATAGTAAAATTAGGTTACACTTTCCTTTTTTCCATAAAAAAAAAATGGGGGATGCAAACTTTTGCACACAACGGTGATTCTGAATCCCTATTCTTATATATTTACACATATTTGATGACAATGATGGCGCCTCCAGCTACGTCCCGGCTCCTCCTCTCCTAATCGGTCCTTTCCTGCCCCAGCTCTGCCCTGGCCCCGTGCCCTTATTGGCATTTGTGACTTAACTTCCCCATCACAGGCTGTATGTAGTCTAATTCTTTCCCTGTAGGTTATATGAAGTTTTGCATGTGTTTACTTGCAATACCGAGCCGCGTTTCCATTTCCTTAGTTTCTCTGGTAGTTTCCTGTCTACAAATATGGATTTCCCCATAATTAAAATTTATTTGACCATTTTGCCTGTCCTGACCGCAATTTTTAGACAAGAATAAAGTAACTCACATTATAAAATCATACAACCATTCGCCTCAATCTCCTGAATGTTCTAATGCCGCAGATATGTTTTCACACTAACTTACAGTTGAAAACCATATAAATAAGGTTTTTAATAAATTTTTATTTTTCTAAGTTCTGTCCTTGCCGAAGATGCCGTTTGCGTGCGAAAGAAGGACACATTAAGTCCAAGCTTGTGATTACACGTTCGCACAGGTTGTCAGGAGCCAGCAGATTTGCTTTCTGGATGATTCTCCAAACATTTTTAAAAAAGGCCTCCCAAATTAACATCCGCTGTTTTCCCTGCCATTGCCGAAGCATCATAAACAAAAACGAGTAAACAACCTTTTATACTTATAATCATAGTCAATTGAAGTAATGACACACAATATGGTTGGATGCAGCTGGTTTGATGTTTTTCTTGTTTTCGGTTGCCGACATGTGGGGCACATTAGACTTCTTTTTTTGTGTGTGTTCCTTTTGCTTGTTTTTTTTTTATTGACCAAGATTTTTTTTTTTTTTTTTTTTACATTTGCTTTGTTAGAGAATCTTCATATGGATTGCATGCCAGTTGAGCCATGATTGAACAAGACCGTGAGGCATTCGAGTAGACTAAAGTTATAGATGCGAAACGTAGCAAATTAATCAGTTGTTCTGTAGTCGAGATCCGTTTCTGATGAGTTATGGCCTGCTCAGTAGGAAGAGAGGCCAACTTCAACGCTGGTAACAAAAGTGCGAGGGCAGTTTCTTGCTCATATCATTTATTAATGCTGTGCTTGACTCGTTTTGAGGAAGGTTGCAAGGGGATATCATCCCTTCCAGTTTGGAAAAAATGACAAAAATCATTCCCCTTTTGTATAATTTGCACCCACCATTGGATTAAGGTGGTTGTATGATTTAAGATGATTGATGTTTCAATCCAGTTAATAACATTTACACACCGAGGCGCATTGTATAGGGAGTTCTAACTACCGAGGAGCTGGTAGAAATGGTTGGTTGATCATGCTTCGTTGGTAATGCACTGGAGTGTTTAACGGTGCGGTGCCTCGTAGTTTCAGTCTTTACAAAAGGCAAATCAAACACTACAAGAAGATATGTGGACTTTATTTATATAAAAAAAGAAAAAAACATGTCGGATAACCAGCACTAACCCATAAAAGATGTCTGGGATTACATTTGACTTTACAATATTAGGGGATTGTCTTAATATTTAATTGCACTATGTCACATTAATAAGGCTACTACATTAATCATCGCCGGGGTAAGACTGGTGCCCCCCAATCATTTTGAATGCACCACTGATTCCATGTATGCCAGAAGAAGCACGTCTACATAAGAGCTGAACACCACCACTGGGATCCACGTTCTAGTTCCAGATGTGTTGTATGGCCCTGGGTGTGCTGATTCACTGTAACCCATGCAACAGTCAATCAAGGGCATCTGCTAGTGAGGCAGTTTGCTTTCTCCTCCAAGAACACTGAGCATCTCAAAAAGATATTTGCAAGCTTTCATTCCTCTGGATTTGTGGTGCTCTTGTGCAGCCGACCTCCAAACAGGATTTGGCTTCGGCTAAACTCGGCACACGTTTTCCGTACAATTTGTGAAGTTTGCTCCATTGCAAAAGCCTTTTACACAATCGCTTCGCTTCCCCCGATCGACCCCGTTTCAGGGATCATACTCCATCCACCGTGAGCTCAAACGGCTGGTGGCCAACATGCAGTAGCCTGACCCATTTAAGCTGACTGTGCATGACTCCCGCTGCTCTAGGGAAGCTCGGGGGAAGAAAGCGTCTCGGTTCCTCTTCCAGAGTGGCACGGTTGGGAGCTGACTTTTACTGCCTCACTGTGGTTAATAAAAAAAACATTCGAGGACTCCAGGACCAGGCATGAGCACGCTGATTGAGTAGTGTCAGGGTGTTTATGGAGCATTGGGGACCACAAAAGCTGCTATAGACCTGGAAACAACCTCTTCATCCCTTGGCACTACAAATGCCTACAGCCAAACTAAACCAGAAAGTTCTTCTCACTTTCTGTTGCCCGAGCATTCGTTATGCAATTCAAATCCAGGCACTTTGTGGCATGGTAGAAGGTTGCTTTAAGAGTGCATCCTAAAGACACACTATAAAACTAGCACTCAACAGCAATGAAGAGACGATGGTTCCCAGAAAATCCAAGAATACCGCTGATATGTGATTTGTCCAGTCTTTTAGTAAGCACCTCAGCGGCTTGGTTTTATGGAGAACCATTCAGCGTCAGTTATGATTTTCTATAGCGTGGTTAAAATCTCAGTGGTTCCACCACTGGACAATTGGCTCAACCTTTGATGACACCCCTCTTTGTTCACTTTGCCCGCTGACTCAGACAGGAAGAACATCTTCATTTCGTTCGTAGCAGGAAAAATGACACCTCGCTTTTGTCATGGCAAAGAAACGCACCCAGGAGGCTTTTATGTGCGCATTCTGCATGAGTCCGGGCGAGGGGGGAGCATCCTAATCACCCTGTAATCCCTCGTAATCCTTTGCTGCTCTGGGACGAGAGCCGAATCCGTGTGCGTGGGCGCGATTTGTTGATTTTCTGCTGCTCCAGCTGCTTCCAACGATTAGCACGCAAGCCTTGAAAAAAGGGGTGAAACTCTCATCTCAACAGTTAACTTGGCCAAGTACCGCTTGTGGATACCGTTTTTCACTGCATCAGTGAGTTGGCATGTGTTTTGTGTTTGCTCCAATGCAATCACAGATTTTGACACAGGTTTTTCTTAGTCACTCTATATTTGTGCAAAGATGGAAGTTTTCCACATTTGTTGCTCCATTTCTGAAAAATGGGGATGCATCACTGGAGGTGTACAATAAGGCTTGCTGAGGGAAATCACATGAATATATTATGGACCATGAATACGTTTAGCTTATGGGCACGTTTCCTCTGCAGGAACTATTTCAGGAACCCACAGACCTTTTTAGAGACTCCAGAAGCATGAGTTTTGGTTTCAAAATGTACTTTCTGGGCTTGCCGTGTTGAGCTCAGTAGCATGAGCTTGGTTGACGGGGAATCTCAAACAACTAATAAACCAATAAAAAGTCAGGCACATAAAAAAAAGTCTTACCTTCATTTGCTCATGTTCCAAAACTGAACGTGACACCAGCACTGGATGGAACGTCCACTATCTGCCAGTTACTGTGTCCTGAAGAGACACTCTTAAACTACAACTCAACATTGCAATGAAGACGTAGCAGTGGCCAGAAAAAGCAAGAATACCGTAGATGTGCGATTGTTCAGTCTTTAGTAAGCTCCTCAGCAGCTTGGTTTATGGAGATCAGGTCTATGTCTGAAACCACACCCTACTGACTATACACTGCACTTTTCAGGGAGTTTTGCCACTTTATAAGTCGTATCTGAATGTCTAATGTAGAATATCCAGCATCCTCATAAAATCCCTCAATGCACTGGCAATAGGATCGTGTCCAAACGATGTAGCCTAGGGGATGCTGAGCACTCAAAATACACTTTGCAGTTTGTAGGGAATAGGGACTAGGGTGTCATTTCAGACACATGGCAGGTGTTTTCACTGGCCTTAGCCACCCATTTTTGTGGGCAATTGGCTTGGCCTTTGATAAGTCATCCTTTTGTTCACTTTGCCCTGTGACTCGGACACATACAACGTTTTCCATTGTAGCAGGAAAAATGACACCTTAGTTATTTCTCCCCTATCAGACGACAGCTACCAGACATGTGAAGCCAGCCACCGCCTCTTTTTGAGCTGCCACATCAGGAAACGCCATAGGAGAGTGGTTTCGTGAGCTAACACCTACGAGCTTACTGATCAACAGGGTAGAGAACTTACAATTTCCCAGCAATAGGGAACACACTTAGACCATTGCACAAAATGGATGTGATGTTGAGTGGTAAACTCTAATACAAAAAAAGAAGATAACGTGCCCCGTTACCAGTGACGTGGCACGACTATATTCGCATTGGCTGATTATGTGTTGACATGGGCAGCGGTGGCTCAGCGGTTACGGCTCTGTGGTACTGACCGAAAGGTTGTGAGTTCAAATCCCAGAACTGCCGGACAGCCACTGTTGGCTTTCTTGAGTCTTACTTTGAGGGTTGCTTTGGATAAAAAAAAAGTCCGCCAAATGAATAAACGCAGTCAAAAATATGAAGTCCAGATTCGCTGATTGCTAAAATAATCTTTCCACCCTCATCCGCTGACCCTCATCTCCTGTGTATTCAAGAGGACATACAGTGTCCTAATAATTTTCCGCTTAACAATTCAAACCACTGCTGGAGTTTTGTGCGCTATACCAGGCCAGTCCTATTCCACTTTCAGCATGTGGTAATGATGCAACAGCTTCACAGAAAGTTCAGATTACCGTAAATGTGTTTGCTTTGGACGCAATTCAGAGAAAAAACAAACCCTCGGTCACCGAAAGGCCATAAAGGATCTGGCCAACTCCTCTTTTTTTTTTGACCACTGAAAGCCCCGGTGCTGTTGACAGGAAAAGTAACTTTCCGTCTCAATTTGAACTTCATTCAGGTTCGACTTTCTTTTCACACAACGTGTGTGAAATTAATCTCTTTAGTGCCTGCGTATATCCACATGTCAAAGTATAAAGCCAGATGTCAACAACGTGGCCTGAGACTTTCACACCTCCTCAGTTCATTCACCGAATACATTTTTCACCCGCAGTGAACAACTACTAGGGAGAAATCGTTAAGGGTCTCAGAACTGTGAGTAACCAATCATAGTTTGCCAATTGAATATCTATTTTTTATCATTATACTGCAAACTGTTAAGAGTACATGGATTTTTTCGAGAGAAAAACAATAGTGACAATGGTTAAAATAATCTGTAGGTAGGCAGCAATTGTGAGGCGACTATCAATCCAAAAGCTTTTACCGTCCAATGTTCAACCTCAGAAGGGTGTACTAGCGTAATAGGGCTCTAGATTTAAACTACAGAAGAATCAGGAGTAGACAAAAAAAGTTGCTACTTGCAGTATAGTAGATAGTCTCATTACTCCAATGACACTGTCATTGTAGATAGTCTCATTGGAGTAGTAAAAGTTTCTGTATATTGAAGGACACTCGTAGAAAAGGGTTTTTTCAAGGGTTCCTCGAAGGGTTCTTAGCCTCCTAAAAGGGTTCTTATTCAAAACCCTTTCTGATAGGGAAACACTTTGTTGTGGGGCTTTACATAGAACCTTTAAGGGTTCCCCAAGAGGGACAACTAGGGAACTCTTAAGGGTTCTAGATTTTTACCTTTTTTTCTAAGAGTGTAAAATGAATAGCTGTTTACCACACTCTCGTACACCAATTCTTACCTTGTTCTTACCTTGATTTTGGGTCGTACCTATGGGGTTCACTGATTATTTCCAACAGTTCAGAAAGTCTGATTTTTATTCAAAAACAAAATCTCTCCTTCCAAAAATAAGAGGGCTAGTTTCATTTCTGAGGCCCTGTTGAAAGTCAATTTCAGAAATGAAAGTCGTTTTTCTACTTCAAACAGCGCCCCCTAGGTGTAGTACACTTGCAAGAAAGTCAAGAAAGCACATTCAGAACGCTCAAACATCTCTAATTTTAACCACCCAGCAGTTTGACTTGACCACTAATATAAATGATTAGGCTATATTAGTAGCATAATAAAGCACGTTGAACATTGAGGCTCGACTTTTGTGATTTTGCCAGCACAAAGAACCGCAGCGGTTCAGTGACTCCCAATCCACTTCTTGAAAAATCCTTGCCAATTTGTTTTTGTTCCATTACAGCTCCCACCATGTATCGTATAAGACATTCTGCATTCATTGACCACCTGGCTCAGGTGTGTTGGGTGCTGGAATAAAACAAGAAATACTAATTAAGGATCCATGAGGACTGGGTTAGGAACCTCTACTCCATGGGGCAACTCTTAAAATATTGCTCTCATTGTAAACGACCTTTCATTTGGATATCTTTCCTGTAATCTGTTAGGCAGTGAGACATATTTCCATGTTAGTGCTGTTATACTGCAGCTATCCATTCACATCGCTTCACATCACAAAGAATTTATTGCATTTGCAGACACTCCATTAGTTTATGAACCTACTCAGGTTGCGGATTTTCTGTCTCCTGATTGCTGCTGAATGGGAGAACACCTTGTGCAGCTCAGTGTGGTCCCAGTTGTTTTTTTTTCAATGGATGATTTAAGTATTGGATGGGAATGAACAGGTTTTATTCTCGATTGGAAAAAAGGTTCTGTGCTACGGTGTCCTCTTCACTGAGTTACAGCCAAACTCCACTTGCAGCCCCATCTTTTGGAGGGCTGAGCTATGTCTTACTATGAGAGAATATAGTGTACACTTCATTTCCCTGCCAGCATTCCTCTGTGATCCTGCTGTATCATCCACACCACTTGAAATTGACTTCATCTTAACTATAAGAGCTTGGTGGAAGTAATGAGTGTTGCGTGACATATCGAAAGTTCGTCGAATCGTGGCAAGCAATGAAATACTGCGATTCACCATTTTTGCAAGTATTTATCGGAATAGGCAAACACTTTGTTGATGAGTCAGATTGCACATAGGGGGCAAAAGTGCTAGTGAATTTTGACGAATCTTACTTCTAAATGATAACACATTGGCGTACATGAAGAGATACGTAGTATTAAAAACACAAATACTTACACCATAAGCCTAAAGTTAGCCGTTCAAGGCACGCCAGTGCCAATACATTCTGGGCCTATTGGCACATCTAAAACATAAAGGGTGAAGAATTTATCTTGCAACTAACCTGAAAAGGCAGAGAAAGCAGGTTTGGGAAAGTGGAATGAAGCAAAAGGGAACGTTTCTCTTTTTCTTTATTTATGAGGAGCACATTAGTACTTTTGGGAGAGGGATGAAGAGCACCAAAAAAAAAAAGAAAAAAGAAGAAGAAGGCTTTATGAATAAATAAAAAAGTTGCACTTACTGAAATAGAAGCCCCGGTCTCCGCACACAAACTGCAGCGTGTCCACGAGCTCCGCCCCGCACAGCGTCTCCGGGCCCGCCCTCACCGCCGCCGGAGTCAGCGCGAGCGCGCACAGCAGCAGCAGCGGTGCGAGCGCGCGGCCGCGAGACACACAGAGCATGGTCCACTGCATCCGAGAAAGAAAGAAAGAAAGAAAGAAAGAAAGAAAGAAGAGCAAGAAAGCGGGTCAGCCTGCACCGTTATCAGCCTTCAAGCTGAAGCCCAGCCAATGTGCATTAAAAAAAAAAAAAGAAAGAGTCATTTAACATAACTGTGATCAGAATTCCAGAGCAGACCTGCCGCAGCCTCGTCGTGTTCTCCGTGCAACTTAACGAGCTCTAGCTGACCGACCTGTTATTTGCATCCGAATGAATAGCATCTTAAGAAGTAAGACACATGGTCGAGGTGGGCGAGGACCCGTTACAATGAGTCCGCTCTGAAATGCACACATGTGCTATAGCAAAAGAAGGAAAGTTCGGCTGCTCTTTATTAGCCCCACCTATACCACTGACACTTGAAGATGCTGGCACGTGCGTCCATCAGGTTCGCCGCTCCGATGCTGAAATCACGCCTAGTCCTGTATAGGTAACTACAGTTTGGGACCTGTCATTAAACTCGAGTTAGGTTAGGCTAGGCAAATACGTGATCTAAAAAATAAAAAATAAAAAAAATAAATTATTTTAAGTCTCGTCTCCTCTTCTGAAGCATGTTAAAAGCACGCTGGTCTGTTTCTGTACTTCACAGATGAGATGGAGAGCCGCGCCAAGATAAAATAAATAAAAAATCACCAAAACCCACAGAGGATTGACATACCGTAATAAAATGGACAGAACTGGCGCTGCGCATCGCGTTTTTACGCACAACCTAACCGTTCCAAAACGTATTCATGGGTTCTGACACCCAAGAACTTTGTGTGTGATCACCCCAACTCTTCTTAATGCCGACTCAGCAATATTGACTTTAAAATGCGTGCAGCCTAGACTACACATTTCACCCAGGATAACTTGTGCAGTGTAGCCTGCCGAGCGAGCGCCTTTGCGTTTTGCCGGCGCGTCGCGAGACTTTGGGGACGCGCGCTTCTGCGTTTCCGCGTCTTCTACAGGCCTATCGTTTTCCAAACGTGTCCAAAGTTTAGTCCGGACGCAGACTCACCGGTCACTGTTCTGACACCTAATCTATAAGCATGCATGCAAAAAATAATAATAAAAAATTAAATAAAAATGAGGCTACACAGTGGCCAAGCGCGCGCCTTTGTGTCGGTCGGTTTGTGTTCACGGTGCATCGCTATCCGCACAGAATAAAATGTCTGTGGTTTTAAACGCGTAGGAAACAACTCCCGTGCATTGAAAGAGCATGCTCAATTTGCATTGTGAGAAATCAATGAGATGAGCGCGGAGACTGGAAAGAATTGTGCCAAGGTACCTTTAGGGCATCACCCAGATGTCGGTGATCGAAGTGGCCTCTAGACATCCGCGCGGCTCTCCGGCGACAGCACTTGTTCGAAAGTCATTCAAAAATCAAATAATAATAATAATAATTAGAAATAGAGAGAGGACGAGAATGCGGCCCGGTGTCACGTCTCGATATTCCGACTTTGTTCCATTGCGCAGGCTCGATTCGGAGACGTGAGATTCAGCGGACGGGAGACGGATTTAGGGGAGAAAATCCCTCACATTTATCTACATTACGGAGACATTTTCAACAGGAAACAGCTGGGGCAGCACTCGCGCCCGCTCCTCGTGCTAAGTTATTCGGTGAGGATTTTTTGGGCCCGATTTCAAATTACGTCACCCCGCCCCCGTTTCTGAATTTTGAAGCTCTCCAACGACTCGCTCGCGAACTCGCGGTGCCACCCGCACTGTGTAAAAGAAGAATAAGGCGAGGCGATCGTTACAAGGTGCGCTTTTGCGCGTGGATTATTCAAGCCCAGGCTGTTGTGCGCACTCCCGCGCAATCATAAGTGTTTGAATTAACACCCAAAGTGCGCGCACAGCCTAACCCTGGAGGAGGGAGTTCAGGGAAGCACTGAGGTTCTGCTGTGTAGGTGTTCATTCAGCGGTGTAGGTGCCCATTCAACGCCGGGGTTCTGCACAGTGCATGCGAGCTGGACCCAAGGGGTTGCTGAGAGAGTTGGGGGGGGTTTGCATCTGCGCGTGAGTGATTGATGCTTTGTCTGGCTGCTCGGCTGAGTTTCGTCCGCGTCGGTCTGGCTGACCGTGGAGGAATGAGCTCTCTCGGCTCTCTCGGCTCTCTCACGAACACACAAGCGCATTCATTACGAGGGCAAGAGAGTTAGAGTTTAGTTCCTAGAAAGGTCTGGGTCCGCTGGCGCACGCCGGAGTGAGGCATGGCTCAAGCCGCAGAGGGAAAACCGTGCATGTGACTTTGGGGATGGAAAGAGAAGAGGAAAACCGTGCATGTGACTTTGGGGATGGAGAGAGAAGAGGAAAACCGTGCATGTGACTTTGGGGATGGAAAGAGAAGAGGAAAACCGTGCACGGTGACTTTGGGGATGGAGAGAGAAGAGGAAAACCGTGCACGGTGACTTTGGGGATGGAGAGAGAAGAGGAAAACCGTGCATGTGACTTTGGGGATGGAGAGAGAAGAGGTCATGCTGCTGGCAGAACACCGTCACCTCCCAGCTAGAGCTTGAGTGGGCTGTCCGAACTAAAGCTGTCTGTTCACATCAGGGGTCGGACATTGTTTCTAAAAAAGAAAAGAGAAAAGTTTGTCGAGCTTGGGTCGTGTATACATTTCACATTCGGTTACTGACAGCCTAGTTGTAGCCTACCGCCCTCCCGCCTCTCAATGATTCACCAATGCAGGCAAACGAATGCGAGTACAGACGTATGGAAGTCCCTTCGATTACTTTTTAGGTCATTTTGACTGATACCAATTATAAATATTGATTTTATTTACTAATGATGGCTGTCATTGCCGCTACAAAAGCAGGTAAAAGCCAATGCCAAAAAGTGTAATGAAACTCTTCCTTCATGGGGTCGTCCGCTCAATATGTTGGCTTTTATACAGTATCTTTCACCTGGGACAGTAAATGTGTATATTTAAAACTGGCTTAAGACACATGATTGAACCTTAATGACCACTGTGGTACCTTTGAGGGTACATCTACATTTTTTTGTACCTTTTCTGACAGTGTTGAAGTGTTGGGTATGATAGCAGGTGGTCGGGCTGGGCTCAGGCTGTGGTCTGGCTGGCAGGGGTGCCATAAAGTCAGGGAAGGTGGGGATGATTCCTAGGGCCCTAAGTTGACACGGGGCCCAATCAACCCCAATAAAATAAGAAGGGACCCAGTGCATTAACCTGCATTAACCTTTCAGGGGGCCTGAAATTTGTACTGGAGCACTGCTGGCCCGGTTCAAAATTTCAGGTCTACTCTCACTTCTCCAACCTAAAGGCTTACAACATGTTCTCAGAATAGATTAGTGCTTTTCTTTCTTTCTTTCTTTCTTTCTTTCTTTCCTCTGAACTTATTTTAACTGAATTTATTTGATTCCTTTTTCCGTCCTTCTATTTTTTTCTTTTTTTCTTTTCTGTTTATTTCTCTCCTTCCTCCGCACCATCCTAATTTTCCTCCAGGCTTCCCTTTTCTTCTTTTGCCTTTTCCTTCCTTCCCATTTAAAACTATTTGAGCAAACAGTTTGGATCGTGACGCACAAAGACTTTAGCAAAAGTGGGTCAGTGCAAATACTCTCTCTTCCAGCACATGGCACATGATGCGCATGACGCAAGTAGAGTATCGAGCAAACACGGACGAAGTGTGTGGATCTTCGGGGATAAGCTCACTTCACTCGCTTCTGCCACAAACATCTGTACATGACTCTTCACTTGGTGTTTATGGAGCTAAAGAAATCCCTTTTCGTTATGTCAGAAACTAAATTAATGAATACCAGGAAACTAATGAAAACCAAAAGATGTTTATGCAAATTACACTAATTATCAAGACACATTCTCCACATTAAAGTCATCAGAACTGACCTTCAAGTCGCATTCTGATTAGTGCCGGTAAAAAATGGCTTTACTGCACTCAAGTTCAAGTTCAAGTTCAAGTAGGTTTTTATTGTCATTTCTCCATATACCTCGTATACATTGAAATGAAATGT
>JAOUQW010000014.1:12481024-12492798 GCA_028565825.1 Olivaichthys viedmensis
ATGTGAAGAATCAATTTCACTGTACTGTACTTGTATATGTGACAATAAAGGAGCATTCTATTCTATTCTATTCTATGTTTTGTGTGACAATTTACTAGCAGTTAGCTAGTCGGTCTGCTAAGCTAGCTAATGGTTTATTTTGACAGGTTTGGCTACTGTTAAATAAATAAATCGATAAGAATATGACAATGAAAATTGAGACTCGGATACTGAAATCCAACTCGTGACAAACGAGTGTACTAGCAGTTAGCTAGATGGCTAGCTTAGCTAGCTAATGTTAGTGATATGAGTTTTTTTGGGATGGCAGATGGACATGGATGCGTTTCCTAATTGCATATTCATGTATATTTATAGATCCTGGTATTTTTAATGAGGATAAAGGTGTAGAGATGTTCCTAGGCCATTTTTTGTCGTTTCTTGGACACAAAAAACATTTGTTATTGTACATAGATTTAAAATGACATTCAGTGGTTTAGAGATACTTTAAAGTTTTTATTTATTTATTATTATTGGTAATTAAAGACAATACCTGACTTTCCACTGTCGTTTTTCTTTTCTTCCGTGTGACTTCCGATCTCAGCCCTCTATTCTAGTTTAGGGACTTTGGGTTCATATCTGAGATAGATTTTGAGCTCTTGCACTCTGATTGGCTCTGGTCCTAAACAGGAGGCCTCTCTCTGTCATCATCTCCTCCTTGTCTTCTCTACCCTCCGGCCTAATGAGCACATCGTCCCTTGCCTTACCCATGAGGGCAGTTACAGCAGAGGACCATCTTAGCACCTTAACTCCTGGTACCTTGCCCACAGAGCCTCGAACAGCATGTGTGTGACCTCTGCCCTCCAGTTGGCCTCTTCCCTGGCAGGCGTGACATGGCATCTCTGCCTTAAGAGAACATTTTGTCACTTTTTATTCGGCGGGAGAGTGACAATCGTGGGTTGGGCTGTGGTATTCAGAGAAGACTAAGTGTTGCGTTCAGTTTGTGCTGAGCAACTCCAGGGTTTTTGCGCTCTCGGCAGTTTGTTCTCCGTCGCATGATCGTATTTGACAAGCGTGCTGCTGTCAGCTTAAGTTTGTCCGATTTGAAATTCTAATTAATGAACTTGCAGCCACTTTGTGGTCGGCGTTGTGTATTTCACACTCTCGAGTCGTTGTTTGTTTGCTTTCCTTGTCTTCTATTCGCCTTATTTGTTCGAGCACTAGCCTGCACACCATGGATCAGATTTTATCACTGAAAGTCGATGATAGGCCGAGCTCTTGTAATTAAACCTTTCTCTAATAGGATGCAGAGGAATGATGACCTGGGATCGTAATTGTTGATGGCTTCGATAGGGCGTGAAAACTGAAGATATGATCATTTAATGATCGTTCTTAACTTGTATGCTAGGTTCAGAACTCCTATCACACATTTCTCAGCAGATCAGCAGTTGCATTAGGGCACGTTAAACCCTTTCAGTTGTATGATGTATCCAATGGGCAAGCTAATAGCTCTTAAAAGGATCTGGAAGAAGCTTGTACTTTATCCAAGACTTATATTCACTTAGCGACCACCAGATGGCACTGGCATCCTTAATCCTAGCCAGTAATTTCCTCCATTCCATCTGTCACAACGCAGTCCCCCCTCTTCCGTCTCTCTTCGCCTCTTTCTTCATTCCTCCGTCTCTGAACATTTTGGATCCCTACCAGTCACCGGAACTAATCTATTTCCATGGACGTCTTAATCCCCAAATGCAGTGATGAAATCGTTTAATCGTAAATCATCAACTTCATCAGCATCATCATCATCTCCTGCCTCCTCCTTCCCCACAGTTGCGTTAAACGTTTAAAAGCACAGGGTGTGATTTAAGAGCAGCTTTGCGTGGGCTGACAGACAGGGCCTTCAACATGGTTCTCTTCACCCGCCTGGTGACAGAAGACTTTCGTTTATCCACATCGCACTCATGTTATCTGTCTCGGCTGAGTTTCAGCCCTGTTTTGTTCTTTAAACACAGCCATGCTTAAAGGCTTAAGAACCCGACTGTAATGGAGGGATGAGAAAATCACACTTCACACACTTCTAAAGAATTAGCGCACAGGACAGAACTTCAGTCCTTTTTCCATGGCCTTTGTATTATTATTTTTTTATTCCATGCAGAAGAAAAGTGAGGGCTGCTATTCGAGACCTTCAATTTTTATATAAAACCTGGGGTTTGAAAGTTCATGACTATCCCCACCTTCAAGATACCAAAACTTTATTTAGCCTAAATCTTAATCTTAATCTAAATCGTCAACTCTGAATAAATTGTAGCCCACACAAATACTTATGGCACCCATCACATAGCCCTCCTCTGATGTGCTGTATAGTAAGTCTGCTCTAGTCACTGATTTGAAACAAGCCCCCTGCTCACCACAAGTCTTCTGAAATCAACATGGTCTCATATTTGCAAATTCATACCAATTTGCATGACTCAATTCACATAAAACGATATAAAGGTTAAGGTTAGGGTAAGGGGTAGGGTTAGCTTTTGTACCTTTTCTCATGACTTCATTCATGTAATGATAATCCTTCGATTTATTTATATAGCACCTTTCTCACACCCGCGGTCACTTTGCAATAAAAAAAAGAAATGCAACAAAACAAACAGAAAAAAGCAACAAAAAACCAGAAATGGTTATCAGAGTCCGCCCAAAATTGTTGCTCTGATCGAACCGAAATGGCCTAAACGGTCGCAGGCTCACTGATGGCTGACAACGCCAATCACAACTGCCGCAAAGACACACCGCTTTTGTCAAGAGCAATGATGCACACTGAGCCGATAGTCCAAAACTCACACAACAAAAGCGATCAAGCGCCGCACTTAATCCGTGCGCCACAGAGATGCATCATGCATGGAAGATCAAGGCCTGGAGAACTCTGGCACTCAAGCTCGGACGTGTCAAAGCTCCACTGCAACCAGCAAACACACTCCACCAACGACCAAACAACAAGAAAACAACACAACACAAAGACGCACACAAAAAACAGAAAAACTTCGGAAAGCAGTCGCAGCAAAAGTGCGCACAGGATACGCCAAACCCTTGACTGTAGTTCACCAGCTTAGAGTCCATGACGCTGATCTAAGGCCATGTAGCTGACGGCTACACATCTCACATTTTTTTTGAAGTCTCGCAAATCACTCGATCCCAGCAATCAGGAGGGGGATTGAGGGGAAAAAGGCACAGATGTTCCCCAGGAGGAAAAGGCCTTCAGAGCTTCTGCATTGGATCTTTTTTTTTATGTGTATTTGAGATGCAGTGGTGACTAAGCCTCTTCAGGGTGTTGGCGCAGACCTTCTTGCTCCAGGTGTGTGTGTGTGTGTGTGTGTGTGTGTGGACAAGTGTGTGACCCTGATACCTCAGCACCACTCCGCCACCCTGCGATCCTCTATGACGCCAGCCAGTACAGCATGCCAGTGTGTGCCAGCACAGGAGCATGGCTCTGCTCTCTCTAATTGCTCCACTGCTAGCTAATGCTAAGCTCTAACACCACTCTTGCTCCAGTGGCATAAACACATGCTAAGTGCTCATGATTGGATTGTTAGCGCACAGGCGCCAACAATTCTTATTGTCTTTAAAAGGCAGCGAGGAAAAGGTCAGTCTGAAGCTCTTGTATTTAGATGGCAATTGGAAAGTAAGAGGCCAGATTTCACATTATTCTGTATAATGGTGGTGTATGAAAGCCAGAGAGCACTTTATTTTACAGTACGGTAAGTTCCTGGTAATTAATAAGCATCTCGTATGTATAAGTATGTGGTAATTACAAGTAACTGTAATCTGGTACATACTTTGCATATTGGATTTTAAAATAGATAGCAACTTTTGTGACATTTGTGCCACTAGGATTAAGATTTGAATTTTGTAAATCAAAATTTCTGTTACGCTTTATTTTGAAATCGTATATCAAGGCTTAAAGTTGAATTACATCAAACTGAATTTGTAGTCCATAACTAGAATTTGCATGTACAGCTTCAAAAACTACATTTTTACAACAATACATAAAGACACGTGATATTTGCGCCACTAGGGTTTGGATTTAAATGTTGTCCTTTATCTAAGTCTAAATGTTTGTGCTTTATTTAAAAAAAAAATCTATAATACGTTTTGATGTTGAAGGGCATCAAATTAAATTATTTTGATTGAATCAAATTCAATTTTAAATTATTCAGATGTACAAAATTCAGATTTAAATTTTGGTGGCACCACACATTCAGTTCATCAAATTCAGATTTCTTTACTATTGATTGGCTAAATTTGAAATGCTTTGTGCCTCCAACATTTGAATTTGTAATTTTGTACATCTGATTATTTTTTAAATTGCATTTCAAGATTTAAAGTCGTACGTACAAATTCAGTTTGATCCTATTCAACTTAAAGCTTTGAGATACAATTGCAAAAGAAAGCACAAAAATGTTGATTTACAAAATTCTAAATGAAATCCTAATGGCACAAATCTTTCTTTCCACTTTAGGCAATCAGCAGTCACGAAATTGTTTCGGTGCCCCCACAGTAGATCTGCATTTGATACACTGAATTTGAAATGCGTCGTGCCGTGGGGATTTGTACTTGAATTTTGTACATCTGATTGTTTTTCAAATTGAATTTGATTAAATTAATATTCAATTTGACTTCAAAGCTTAATATACAATTTCAAAATAAAGCACAAAATTCTATTAAAAACCTTTAAGTTTAGCTTGTACCTGACCAAAGTAAATCAGAGTTTAGCACAGTACTGATTTGTGCTTTCCTGCATCCATCAGCGGCAAACTACGAGAGACTACAGCACGTCTCTCTCTCTCCCTCTGCAGAGACCTGGCTTTAATCTTTACACAGGAAATGAATATGTATAAGTCAAACAAGGGTGAATACCTCAGGACTGGCCTGCTGCAGAAGACTGAGTGCATGCAGAGAGAAAGAGAGAGATGGAGAGACAGAGGATGTCTTTCTGAATCAACACCAACCTGTTTCTCATCTATAAAAAGGCTGCTCTTTGTGAAAGATGCGAGAGGTGACTCCACAGGTGTGAACGTGCCATGTGCTGTGCGTGTAATGTAAGTATAAGAAACATTAAAAGATGGCAAAAAAAAAAAAAAACCACCTTAGAAATACTCATACGAGAAAAACGTTTCTGTAACAATAAACCTATTTATAGGTTTTGCACTTTTTTACGGAAAGTTATTTATTTATTTATTTATTTTAATTCTACGACCCAGAATACAGCTTGTACAATGTGGAACTGTAACTTGCAATGCTGCTGGGTATAGTTTTACCTAACGAGCTCCTGGTGGAACAATGCGTAATCAGGTCACCTTTAGAAAGCCCTTCATTCAAAGCAAGAAAGAAACACACTTTCACACTTTCCTGCATTTTTTCCAATGTCACAAGAAGCAAAGAAGCCTGCCATTGGCACGCTCCAGGTGGGCGGCTCATGTGCCAGTATTTACACATCGTGGCGCTCCAATTGTGTACATTTCTGACTGTAAATTTCAGCAGATGGGAGGACGTGAATAAGCAATTAAGAGCTGTTTTTAAGATCAGTTAACACTAGAAAAGTTGTTCATTTTGAAATGGGCATGAGAAATTCTGTAAAAATAGAATAAACCTCACATAAATTTGCCACGTATAAATCACCTTGATCGACCAGACTGTCAGGTGTCGAATTGACTCCGCTGGTCACAGCATTGCGCCCATTCCTCACGTATAAATACATTATCAAAAATGTACTTTGAAAAATTAACTTATTCCTAATCAATCTAGCAGTTCATCAGGCCCTTCTGCAAGAACGAGAGAAAATCCCACAGCCGCACCTTCAGAGGCTCGTTGATGTGCACCATCGGTGGCTGCAAAAGATGTTCGCTAAGTTGGTATTGTTCTCCTATTGTTGTAGTACTGCTTTGTTTTCCTGGTATTGTTTTCACTTGTTTATTGCTGCTTTTTACACAAAGAATGTTGGAATTTCCGTTCAGCACCGAGTGTTGTGTGTCTTTTCTCCAATCCGAACACATGCAAAACTTAATGCTGTTCCATTACCCAGACAGCACACAAACATCAGCACAATGTGTGCAAATTACGTCTCAACAACGTAACACGCATTGTTTGTTAAAGCCAGGCAGACACTGTACGATTTTAGAAATATTGTTTATTGGTGGCAACTCACATTGCACATGAATTGCCAGTCCTGTAAGGCCAAAGTCTACAATTTATATAGTCGCATTACCCATTACTGCCCATTACAGACTTTTTTCCTCTCAGCCTTGGTGGATCTGTCAGTGAGTAGTTTTATATAGTGCATGCAGTTCACCTGTGAGGTACCGTTACTTACGCTCAGCTTGTCCTATTCCTGACGATCATGGTACAACGATAAAGAAATATCACACCGGCACGGATGTTGTTGCCACAGATTAACCAACGTGGCTTCACTGCATCCATACACGGCGCTCTCTTTGCGCCATTCTGTTGACATTGTTATAGTTGGGAGTTTTCGGAAAATCAGTTCATGACTATTAGAAATCGTTTTGTATGAGACTGTTCACACTGCAAGACAGCCGACCAAAATTTCCGACATGTCAGAAATCCATCCGATCGTCCGACAGCTCAATCGTAGATTGTTTGGGCAGTTAATCGAACATCGCTTCCCCCAACACACTGCACGTCAAACAACTGCCAATGCATCTGAATCTCGGTCCAGTTATGTAAATTGATTGGCGATGGCCAAATCGGGTTTAAAAACAGGCTTTAATTATACAGTGTCCGTCTGGTCCGTCTGACTTAATCGGAAAGACGACACCAAAACATTGTTTTTTTTGTTTTTTTTTTATCATCTGCTCCATCCATCCAAAAAAATTGTGATCAAGTCGTTTTGATCCAGTGTAAAAGGCTTCACGCCATCGTGGTGAACTTCAGATGATTTATTAAATCTCCATACCCTCGCCATGTGATACGCAGATGCATCTCAGAGTCCCTTCATGCAACTTTCCTATGTGCTTACATGACATACACGCTTAGAGAAAAGAGCTCCTCGAGGGTTCTTTGGATGGTTGACGGTTCAAGATTAATAAAGGGGTTATACTTGAAATCATTTCTGAAAGGGAAACTCTCTGTTGTAGGGTTCTACATAGAATTGTGGGGTTGCCCCAGAGGTTCCAACCCAAAGAACCCTTTAGAACCCTTTTAAGAGCCTACTTTTTTGGGCTGTCGTTTAGCGAGGTAATACGTGACTGACCACAGACAGGAACTGATTTAATATTCTGACTTGTCTAAGCAACAACAAAAAAAGGAATATTAAGAACATGCATTAACAGTGATAAAAAAAAAAAATCTTCCCAATTAGCAAACAAGTTCATCATCTTTGAGAGGTAAGTTTGCGCACATTATGTTTGTCTGTTATCTGGGGTAATGAAACAACTTTTTATTATACATTGTAGAGACAGGACTGCGTGTGTGAGTGTGTGTGTGTTCGCTAAAGAAAGAGTGGTCTTAGATTGGAGTTCCAGCCCCAGGTGCTGAGTGGGCTTCTGTGAGGTCTCTCATCTGTCCCATCAATATTGCACCGTGCCCTGGGGCAGCTGAGGGACTCTGAGTTTTTCCTCTGTTTTCTGCTCCCTTTTCTCCTCAGCACAGAACTGTCTTCTACTTTGTCCTCTTGTCACCCACTATCTTTTACCTCTCATCCATCTTTTTTCTCTTTTTCTTCTTTTTACTACCTGCACTTCCCCTGATGCCTCTTCTACAATAATTGACCTACGCACTTCCGAATGCCACAACACCCAGAACATAAGTTTGCTCCAGACAATGCTGGTGGACGTTAAATAAAAAGGTCAGCCAACTGGATTCCATCCTATACATGCACAACGAGAGAACTTTGAACCTCCGCCAGGGGGCAAAGCACGCCCAATGAAAGAGGGACGCAATCCTTTGGCCGATGCTTTGATTATGGAACGAATGAGTTGCCTGACCTCGTTTGAGGCAGCCTGCACTTCTACAGCAGACGCCGTTTGTTGGAAGAGGTCCCTCCATTTTTATTCATCTGGGGATCATAGGGACAGGAGCAAAGAGTGGCGCTTTTTATTCACTATAGACGATGGTGGTGTGTATGGAGTTGAGGGTCAGTTTCTGCACAGCCTCGTCGCTTTTGTCTTTTCCTCTGCTGTCCTGCGGGGGTCGAGCGCTGTGCAGGGGTGGCCTGTTTTTGTCTGGCATCGCTTTTCTCTTTTCTTCTTCAACTGGAACGTGCATTTTATCCAGACCAATCTCTCTCCTCTTTCCTCTGTTCTCTTCCTCCATCTGACTATCTATCTCTTGGGTTTCTGTGGCTGTCTGCGTCTGGATTGACAGCCTGTTAGTCCCGAGGTCTGGATCTGCTGTTTTAATCCCTACTGCAGGATCAGAAAAGTTCTCGCTTTCAATATAAGTGTGTGTGTGCGAGGGTTTCAAAAAGCCTTCCCCCAGTGTTTCCTGATGTTTAAATTAAGCCTGCATGCCTATCTACCATGTCACTAAAACAACAGGCTGTCGCCCAAGCTGAATTTATGAATGTGGGGCACACGGGGAAAGAACGACGGAGAGAAAGAGAAGGAGAAGGACATAAACGAGCCATTGTGTGTCTCTGTTTGACTAAACCACGGGTTCTGGGTTAACTGCTCTGCCTTTTCATTCTTTCTCTCCCTCTTTCTTACTCTCCCTCTCCTGCACGTTCTCCCCCCTCTCCACTCTCCGTGTCTCCGCTGAGTTTGATTAGGTGATCACAGCTTCATATTCCCCACTGGAGGAGAAAGGCCCAGTCATTTCCTGTGAAAACAGAGCAGGACACAAAGGGCCCTTTCAGGGCTCCTCCTTACCACCCCACCCCACCCCAACACAAGCCCGTCTGACTCATAGAGACCCAACCAGACACCAAACGTTGGCCTCGGCCCTGAAACGCAACATTTCTCCACCAGGCCTGGAGCAAATACTCCAAACACAAAATAAAGGGTCCAGGTAAAGTATCCAGGCTGCACCTGCGGCTCGGCCAAACATTGTTAAATATTGTTGTACAAACATGTTCATCCTTACTTCCTTACTCCCACCCATACTCTTGCACAAAGTATACAGTTTATTCACTCGATCTGGCCAAATGCGTCTAGATGCTGTAACCGTAAGTTCAGTGAACCCATCTCACTGAATCACAATCTCTCCGAATCCTACTTATTCTCTCAAGACACCCCTAAAGGAATCGGTCTAATTGTATGTTAATGCAACCCTGAGTTACTGTAACACCAGACAGCTTTATTTAGTTCCCCGCTTTTGGCAGCATTCCCGAAGACAGAGGGAGGACGGCCTACTACAGAAGTGCTCTCCCCCCATTTAGACTGAGGTATGACAAACAAACCCGGTGGATGTTTACTCTCAGACAAGTCAGATGGAATACTATATATAGTAAAAGCTGACCCACTCGCATCTAATCGACAGATGTTGACTGTTAGGCCATTAATTATGCCAATCTTTCCGTCAAATGAATCAGCTGAGGGACTATTTATAGATGCTTTATGGGCCCACACAGTTGCAACACTTTATGCGCAGACATTTTCTGTAGGTGGCGTGGGACTAATCTGATGCATCTGAGACCAAACTAATGTGCAATTTCCTTAAACTCATACACCTGGCTTTGATCATTAAGCATGTCTTATATGAAAAATAGGAGGATATCTGAAATGGGGCGATTTGCAGACTCGTCACTTGAGTCCATAATTTATTGATGTGGAACTCGACTCAGACTTAAAAGCTTATGACTCAGGATTTGACTCGGACTTCAAAGCTTATGACTAGCACAACACAAGTGACTCAGATTGCATGCAGAGAAAGTTATTGTGCTATCTATGGCAGAAATGATGCGTCAATATGAAAATCTGATTTCCCAAAATGCGCTCAAACCTGGTCCGCTTATCCCAAACGGATAATGATTTTGTCCCATCAGGATAGCCATCTCTGTTTTTTTTCTTTGGATGTAAAGACATGGAGATAAAAAACACAAACAGAACGGCTGCATGTAAAACAGGTGGTGTCAGAATAATTGACATGTGGAACACCACATTTAACTGTTAACTGTAATTAATTTAATCTGTCACTAAAGGCATTTATACACGTGGCCCGAATACTCGTACCTGTACCCAGGATCGATATTCTTCTTAAAACGGAGGCTCTTACATGAAAGGGCATCAAAACGTAACAATACACTGCTCTGCTTCTTTGTCCAGCATTTCTGCTGGAGAGATAGAGTTTTTGACAGGGTTTAGCAAAATGGGCCTTGAATAAGCGTTATTCCTCTTAGAAAGAAGGCTCTACATAAAAGGTTATAACACATAACAATACACTGATCAGCTTCTTTTTCCAGCATTTCTGGTAAAGAAATAGCTTTTTTGAAAGGATTTAGAAAAATGGGCCTTGTCTAACCGTTATTTGTTTTTGAACGGAGGCTCTTACATGAAAGGGTCTAAAAAGTAAAATTAGAATGCTCTGCTTCTTTTTTTCAGCATTTCTGGTGGAGAAATAGCGTTTTTGACAGGGTTTAGCAAAATGAGCCTTGAATAAGCTTTTTTCCTCTTAGAAAGGAGTCTCTTACACGAAAGGTTATAACACATAACAATACACTGATCTGCTTCTTTTTCCAGCATTTCTGGTGGAGAAGTCACGTTTCTTACAGGGTTTTGCATAATAGGCCTTGAATAAGCGTTATTTGTTTTCGAACGGAGGGTCTTACATAAAAAGGTAAAACACATAACAATACACTGCTCTGCTTCTATGTCCAATGTTTCTGGTGGAGAAATCGCGTTTTCGACAGAGTTGGCAAAGTGGGACTTGAATAAGCGTTATTCCTCTTAGGATGCCGGCTCTTAAATAAAATTGTCTAAAATAAATAATACACTGCTCTGCTTCTTGTTTCAGCATTTCTGGTAGAGAAATAGCCTTTTTGACAGGGTTTAGCAAAATGGGCCTTAAATAAGTGTTATAACTCTTAGAACGGAGGCTCTTACATAAAAGGGTCTAAAATGTAAAAATAAAAAATGCTCTGCTTCTTTTTTCAGAATTTCTGGTGGAGAAATAGCGTTTTTGAGAGGTTTTTGCAAAATGGGACTTGTATAACCGTTATTTGTCTTTGAACAGAGGCTCTTACATGAAAGGTTATAACACAAAACAATACACTGATCTGCTTCTTTTTCCAGCATTTCTGGTGGAGAAATAAAGTTTTAGACAGGGTTTAGCAAAATAAGCCTTAAATAAGCGTTATTCGTCTTTAAACGGAGGCTCTTACATGAACGGTTCTACAAAATAACAATACACTGTTCTGCTTCTTTGTCCAGCATTTCTGGTGGAGAAGAAGCGTTTTTGGCAGGGTTTAGCAAAGTGGGACTTGAATAAGCAATATTCCTTTTAGTATGCCGGCTCTTACATAAAAAGGTCTAAAACAAATAATACACTGCTCTGTTTATTTGTCCAGCATTTCTGGTGGAGAAATAGCGTTTTTGACAGGGTTTAGCAAAATGGGCCTTGAATAAACGTTATTCCTCTTCAAACTGAGGCTTTTAAATAAAAGGTTATAACACATAACAATACACTGATCTGCTTCTTTTTCCAAGCATTTCTGGTGAAGAAATAGTGTTTTTGACAGGGTTTAGCAAAATAAGCCTTGTATAATCGTTATTTGTCTTCAAACGGAGGCTCTTACATGAAAGGGTCTACAACAACATCATACACTGCTCTGCTTCTTTGTTCAGCATTTCTGGTGG
>JAOUQW010000014.1:12527528-12538114 GCA_028565825.1 Olivaichthys viedmensis
TGTATAAAATCATGCAGATACGGACCAGCAGCTTCAGGTAATGTTCACATCAACCATCAGAATGGGGGAAAATGTGACCTCAGTGATTTTGACCGTGTTGTTGTTGGTGCTGAGTAGAGACTGAGTAGACCAAATCACTAAAACGTTTAGGGGCATTTTCATGGGGGTCAGTTTGGTATAGGATTGGAACATAAATAACTTATTTTGCTTGAATGGGAATATATTTAAATTTATAGATATAATTAATTTAATGTACACAAAACATCAACATAAACCCCCACACCAGAAAACGGCAGAAATTAAATGAATAAATAAATAAAAATCTACAGGAATTTGGTCACACTGAGTTGGCAACCCTATGGGTTAGGGTTAGGGTTAGGCCGGTTTTTTTTGCCCTTTGTAGTGTACGGATGTAAGGAGTAGAAAGCCATTTGGGATTCAGCCTAACTTCTGGTCTGATGCTTACCATCACCACAGAAACAGCTGTAAAGAAGGTTGGTGTCATCAAGCCTCTGCTACCTTGATATAAAGAAACGTGCATGCGCAGTACCCAGAGCAATCAGAATTTTTTTTCTTTTTGTGTTATTGGATCCAAAGACCACTAATTATTTACACCATTTTTGTCCAATTTTAACAGTGATTTCAAATCCGAGTTTGAAACGTCAGCTTGGCTTTCGGTTTTGGGGTTTATGGGTCTCTCCCCATTCGAGTAGATAGAAGACTGGTCTTATATGACTGGAAATAACTGTCAGGGGGTGCTGCCAAGATTATTACTATAAGAACTTTGGTTAAAATCTTAATTAGGACCCCTGAAACCCTACTTGTAATTAGCACAGAATTTTAATTTTCTAATATTTCAGCAACAAACTGGACAAGCAAACAGTTTAACAGCAGAGCATTAAAACAGATTCACAGTGGCATAAAAATGGTAGATAGATTTATTTTTATTTTTTTGGCTAAACGTCCCAAACAGCAAACATACCACACTAAATAGGAGGTCTCAATAGTATTCCACTATACTGTAGGTACTGATAGTTGCGTATTTTGACATATATTTTCCTGTTTTGAATACGAATACGCAAAACAACAGGCAGCGATCAGTTATCAGTCTGCATTGGTTGGCGCTAGTTCATCGACATCGGCTCCGTGTGTCTGGGCATGAGGGTGGGCTGAACTGTGTGAGGTATTAAATGGTGAATGACATGCGGTGTAATTAATAATAAGTGGAATCAGCAGTTGGGCCGCTTGCACATGACAGAAGCTGAGACTCCTGTGTTTGACAGATCAGATTTAAATTTAACCCTCTCCATTTTCCTGACTGATCCAGTCTATTACGTCTTAACCTGTCACCTGCCTTTCACACACACACACACACACACACACACACTCTCCTCCTACCCTTCTTCCTTAGCTCTTATATAATTTCACCCGTGTCATCTTCCCTGTGTTGACCCCCGTCTGGTTGCCCCCCCCGGTCCTCCCCAGTGCATTGCGGGTTAAATGAGTCAGCTAGTGTTGTATGTCAGGTGCGAAAGAAGGCTGTTTGAAATTCATGTTTTGTAGATTGTCAGACATGAGAAAAGTGTTTTGTTTTTTTTCTTCCGACGAGAGGAAGACAGGGGCTGTGGCTGAAGCTTCATTAGCATATCAAAGAGGCATCCGCGGCGGCCTAATGGTAATTACACTGGCCAACAATTGACGCTCGCTGGTTGGATCATAACAACAAATGGGGGGTTGTCTGTGTGTGTGTGTGTGTGTGTGTGTGTGCACATGTGTCTGAGTGAGGATGGGGTTGGAATTGGCCCGGGGCTTTCAGGTTATGTTAATACAACTCATCTATTTAATTAGCACCGCAGTGCGGGCTTTGTTTACTTCTGACATGCCTTATTTTAACATGTGTATTCATATGTGAGTGTGTGTCTTAGTGTGCGTGTGTGTGTGTGTGTGTGTGTGTGTGTTGGAAGGTTTCTGGAATGGTTCGGCTTCGTAATGAGCACCGCCGTCCGCTGTGGGTGGACCTTTGATGGTCCTCCTGACTCCGCCCTTTTTCCCCCACCCTAATACTTTCTCAGGAGGGAGAGCTGGCAAAACTTAGCTCCAAGACCAAGACCAAGCAACCGAAAGGCAAAACCTGCTTAGCTCGGTGTATATATATATATATATTTTTTTTTTTTTTTTTATGGCATGGAGGTGGCGTCTAATTGTAGATTTGGAGACTTGGTGACCGCTAAAATGCTGCCATCTTCTGCAAATCTTGAACCGTGATCCTTGGAGAGGTTTTTTCCTCACTAACCATCCTCATTGTGCGTGGGGGCAAAATACACTTGCGTCCTCATCCAAGCTGGTTCATTATAGCTTTGGTTCTTTTAAACTTCCTAATTATTGACCTAACGGTGGATATGAGCATTTTCAGGCGTGTACCTATTTTTTTTATATAGCCAGTTCCTGATTTATGAAGGTCAACACACTTTTTTTTATCTCATTTCATTTGTGTTTTCTCTAATCTTCCCCCATATTGTTGAATGACTAAGTGAATTTGGTGTCTGTGTCACCTCATATTTATACCCCAGTGAAACAGGAAGTCATGGATGAGCGCTTAAGAGTTCTTAAACACTCATATGAACTTAAAAAAGTCAAATAGAAATGAGACCATGCTTCAGTTACATTTAATTCATAAGAATTTCTGGGGGGTGCCAATAATTGTGACACATAGTTTTGTTGAAAACCATTTTTGGATAAGGTGTTTTTTTGTTTTGTTTTTCTTAGAATAAATGTACTTCAATTAAAGGTTCGATTTCTCTCATATGTTCAGTGTGAGATTAATCGAAATAACCAAAAAGACATTTTTTCATAACCTTTTTTACCCGTCTTTACCAAGGGTGCCAATAATTCTGGAGCTGACTGTATATATGTGTGTGTGCACAAACCCGTGAATGAGGATATTTGAGTACCTGAGGGATGCTGAGAGTGTGTGTGTGTGTGTGTGTGTGTGATTGTGTTTGTAATGACAGAGAGAGACCCAGAGTGATAGACTTGTGATGGGTCTATTTGAGGCGCTCTTCAGAGAGGGGATGGGAAATTACGAGAAAAGGCTATTTGACTCCTTGTGTATGTCTATGTGTGAGTATATAGACTCTGTGAGAGCATTCAGACTGTGCTTATCACTGAAATCATTCCTGTATTACCCTAGACAGGAAAAAGAAAAGTGAATTTTTATGCAGATGTACAAGTGGGCTGCTGTGATTGTATCTTTAAAACACACACATATTTTGCAAAAAAAACCTTGGGTACTTTCTGGACCTCCAGATAGAAGATCATATTGGAGGGAAATTTAGCATAGGCTCCTATTTCGAGGACGGATTTGTCCACTATGCGAGAAAAGTTTACGGCGTGACTAGTGAGTTTGCAAAGAAACACAATTTCCCCTTGCTTTTGCTTAGATTATCAGAGAAAAAAGTGAGTGTCAGTAGGTCATAAGGCCCAGTTGGAAGGACCTCATTAACAAACACAGCGAGTGCGTGAACAGGCATGCTGCTATCGCGCTGTATAACAAACGCCGCGACGAGAGGGAACTCATTCAGGAACGTCCACGCAACGTCTGTGACCCGCTCGACAAGGAGAGGCTCGCGGAGCATCAGGTTCGGGAAAGTGGAAATATTGCATGGAGATATAGTGCGTGGCTTGGAGGAGGTGTGAGGCAGAGACGTTAAATCTCTCTTTCATACATCCAAACCTCTCGGGCTGCCAGAGAGTGTGAGTGTGAGTGTGAGTGTGTGTGTGTGTGTGTGTGCATGATGTCTAAATTAGGCTGAAGTGGAGACAATCAATGATACAGTGAGTTGACAGAACACTCTCTCTCTATCTCGCTGACTCTCTGAGTGCATCATCCTCTCACACTTCTGCGTGCCCTTGAGAGGAAGTGCCCTGCCGTCTGTAAGTGAGAGCAAATGTCCTGCTAGGAAAGAGAGAAAGAAGAGAAAAATGAAGGAGGAGGAATAGAGAAGAGTGAGAGAAGAGTGGCAGATGGGCACACAGGAAGCTGATGCCTTTGTGAACGTCTCTTCAAAGCTTTGTCTTACTTTCGGAATTCTTTTGATGTTGTTTTATGGCTTAACGTTCAACAAAGAACAAAGAATAGAATCTTCCAGTTCTAGAATCTTCCAGTTCTAGAATCTTCTACCAGAACTAATGTCCTAGCTCGCTGGGATTTTCATATTTCCCCTGCACATTAGCTCTGATATCTTACGGCCTGGCAATCAGATGTTTATGAGGCTCATCAAAAAGAATTCAGCCACTTTTTCCACTCAGATAGGACTTAAGTGTGGGTTTAAACGATTAATTATATTTAACAGCTCAGGTACAAACTGTTTAATCTTGAACGTCATGTTGAACATCAAATCAAATGTTGACCTCACAATTGGATTTGAATTACGTTTCCTTTAGGAAGCGATTCAGTGCATGATGAAACTTCAAACTTCCCCATGATTAGATCTGACTGGATCCAATTTGATCATTTTGGTACGATTTCGAATTATGGTAACACTTTCTATAATGGATAACCTGTTATAATCACTAAAGTACACTAAACTTGATTATGTTACAGTATACTTTAGTGTACTTGTAGCCACACTAATGATTAATACACTTAAAGTGTGCTAAAAATGGAACAACTGTGTTAGTACTTAATAGTATGAAAGTCTAACTTTAATTGTGTTAAGTGTACTTAACCGTACTAAAATGACCAAAATGAACACGACTTATAATGCATTGATTCATGTATTTTATGTTAAGAACATATGCGTTGTTGACTGACACCACACGGATCACGCATGTGAACACAGGACACAAATTGTCTTCAAACATGCCGCTATCACGCCTGTGATTTGCAACAGAATCTTACAGAGAGTCGCTCGGTTACTGTGAGGATGTCAGCATCGGATCAGTATCAGGTATCGGCCCGTACTCAGAGCTCTGGAATCAGTATTGTATAAAAAATTGAGAAATTGGATCGGCGCATTCCTAAATATTAATGTAATAAAAGAGAGGAATGCATAAAAACTGTAAAACAAATGCTGAACCAACTCAAGAACTCCTAGGATCTCTTAAAACTCTGTTAAAATGTTCTTGCATTTCTTATACTAAATACGACTATTTTTTAGAGACATTTGTATTATTTTCCAATAAAATGAGTTTTACATTATAAAATCCACTTGGCGTTTGGCGGATTTCTTCTGGAACCAGCTCCATGGTTCTATGGAGGTACAATGTTCTAAACGTGCATTTAAGTGTGTCTCCGAGCAGGAAAGGAGACGGAGTCTAGACTACTGTACAATCTGCAGAGAAAAGGGCCCTTATTATCATCGTGTGAGGCCTCCATCTCACAATGGCTGTGATATCAATGGAGGATTGTGGAGCGAGCCCATTTCCTTTTGATGCTAATGCTGATTCTAGTGCTAGTGCAGAAAAATAAGGGTGTACACTTTCAGACTGCTATGGCAAAGCAACTTTTTAGTGTCCCACTTGGGTGTGACATCATATTTATTGCCCAACGATAGGAAGTTTATGTAAGAGTTCCTAATTATGGCTAAGCAGGAAGTGTAATGAATATACTGTATATGCAACGCTTCTACAGTTGCATTCCCACTTATTAAAGAACCTCTCAGCGATGTTCTTTTCTCCAATAACATTTGTTTTCTTGATTAAACAATAAAAAAAATTCTATTCCAACAAACTGTTTTGTAAAAGTGTTTCTCTTGAGAGGGTCTTCACAGTGAAATAAACATTTTAATTCTAACATCATTCGAAGACTTGATTTTTGGTTTTATTAGGTATGCAAATGTATGCATATTTAATTAGATAAAGCCTTGTTTGCGCAAAATAAATGTCAATTTAATATTTGAAAAACTTCAAATATAAAAAATACTTGTAAGAACATCAGCAATCAACTGGCAAAGATGGCTCATGATGGCTATTATTTTAAAACGATGTAGCGTCTCGCCTTACGTACTTTCCACCTCAAGTTATGTTAAATGTGGCCACCTTGATGATACCTATTTATTAATCGCCTGCTGACTTGAATGCACGTGGATTTGAATGTGCATGTAAATGTAGATACCATGCTTATCTATACAATGTTTTCCCCGCTTGATGAAAAAAGAAGTAATGCGTTTGTTCAAATCCAGTGACGCCTGCACTGAGCACATTGCGACGATCGACAATTATGTCAGATGCTGATTTCACCTTGGTGTGTCCAAAAGGATGTGAATGGATTTCTATTGAGATTTTTAAAATTGCATTTCTAAGCTGGAAACTAGGACTGTGGTCTCTGAAATACAGCTCATGACATTGTACGCCGCTTCCTGTCTGTGTGTCGTTCGCCTCCTCTCCTGAAGCCATTGTCTGGCAGGTCCTTGGCGGTTTTAGAAGTAGCCTTGAACAGGTTGTATGAGACGCAGTGTGTCGGTACGATCTAAAAAACACTCACGTGGGTCTGTGTTTTTTTTTAAGTGAATTACAGCTTTGTAATTAGGTCTGACCTGAACTGTTGTCGTGGACGAGGTCTTATAGGTCTACATATGGAGACGTTTGTACACGCAAAAATGTTTTGTTTAATATCAATAATGGGCTCTGAATACTGTATGATGTGACGTCTGCTTTGTCTTGGCCTCTGCTCCTGCCTGTGATTGAGTTCAGTTCTCCGCTCGTCGTGGGTTAATGCTGAAACGGGTTCAGTACTTACACGCCGGCATTAAGATAGAGCCGTGCCATTGTAGAACCTACGCTGGCGGCTGACGCCAGCTGAGTTCTGATCCAATGCCACAATGGATCCTAATCCTCAGACCAAACACTGGCCAAGGCCGAGGTGTAGGTACAGAGACAAGCTGCAGCACAATGACAAGACCTTGAGCGCTTTACTGATATTGATACATGATCATCGCTCCGTCATGTTCTTTTTTTCTTTTTTTCCCCCCATGTATTATTCTTTATCAATGGTCCAGTTCATGGGAGTGAAATGATAAAGTGAACTCCAGAAATATTGGCACTCTTTATGAAATTAATATATAAAATATAGAATAACATATGCAGTGTGTGATATTTTAAGATTAAGCCTATGAGGGATGCCGTATTGCTTTATTTTAACACTTTTTTCAAATAAACGTTGTCTTAAATAATAAAAAAAATTCTTCCAAAAACACTTGTTTCAAAATGATTGGCACTCCCCACAATTCATAATTGTTGAAGCCTGAATATTGGTGAATATTGCCACTGAAGGTCACTGCACACAAGGCCATGTCATTGACAGACGAAAAATTCATACCAAAACGAATTCTAAACAAAACACATGATACTCTGGCAGCTTACACACCGAATCTGAAAGTGCTGCTCTGCCGCAGTGCTTTTTATTTTTTTAAATCGTTTGTAGACACAAACATCAATGTAGTTTACTCAGGTTTTATTCCCATGATGATTTAAAAATATATATATAACCACTAAAATCTGAAATCTCATGAAGTTTTTTATAATTTTAAGGGCCTTAAGGTCAAACCTTGAGGGTTGCCGACCCTAACTGCATCATATTTAAATAGGAATGCTTTTGTTGATATAGCAGATGAACTGTTACTTAGTAATGCACTAAATAGAGTCTTTTATATTTAGTTTGACAAAACTGATATGGATTAATATCGAGTCAATCATGCAAATGTACAAATGTGGAGGGAGATAAAGAAAGAAAGAAAAATATGATGAAGGGAAACCAACAGGGACTCTATTTTCGTGCAGGCGCAAGTGTAATTTAGTGGTGCAACATCGGTGTATGGCAAATTTGGTGGGGTGTGAGCCGATTTTCAGTTATTTTCATGGTCAGAAATGAAGGCGTCTGAGCAACAGAGGGTATGACATCCGCTAATGCAGTGGTATCCGCTAATGCAGCATGCGTCGGTGCGTGCTGTCCGTCAACCCATGGTTCTTATTGAAATCAATCAATCGATTTTTGACAGATACCAAACCAGTCTTTGTGAACGCAGCACTAGTCTGATATTTTGACTTCTTGCCTGTTTTCCGATTACGATCCTGGATTTTGGACTGTTGGCTTTAAAAATAAAAATAAACTCTCGCGCTTGCATCCACACTACCACTAAAATATCGATGTGAAATCTACGCAGAGACAGACGATTTGTTGTCATTTGTGTCCACCAGCTGGTTAGTTCTACCACTAAAATGTCACGAAATACATAACGCTCTGATATGATGCTTTATTTTTACCCTTGTGCCATGACGACAGAAATCTGGGCTCGAATCTGCTAAATAAAAGGCTTTTTTAAATTTCTTTTTTTGAAGAGGTGACAAAATTGTATATGAAGTATTTCAAGTGTAAAAGTGACAGGGCCGGAGCCATGATATGAATTCCTATCCTAGATGTAATTGTCTCTTTCTAATCAAATTAATTAGTATTCCTGCGCTTGTCAAGAACAGCACTGACAAGTGAGTTGTTTTTTTTCGTCCCTTTTGTTTCTAATGCCCTGCCTTCTCTTTGAATGCTTGGCCATGCGAAGACAATTGCCTTACAAACACACACACCCACACCCACACACACACACACACACACTGGTACATACACAAAGTGATGGTGTGAAATGTGAAGGAGTCGGGATGGACGGATAGAGGGAGGATGTGCGGGCGTGGGGTGGTTTGACGCAGAGCCGAGATGACAGCGAGTTAGACGGCAATGGTAGTGACTTGTAACAAATGTGGATTTGTGTCCGAGCACAAGGAACATTAATTCACTTTACAAAATAGGGGAAAAAAAGGATAAAGGAAAAGAGGGGGAGGTTTAGGAGGGGGGGTGTAAGTGTATGTTTCCAGTTTTAGGGATGGCTTAAATCTGTGTGTGTGTGTGAGAGAATTGGTAAATAATTGATTTGCATGGCCCTGGGCAGCTCTCATTGTCACTGGGTAGCGAGTACAAGGACACGAGGCCTCTGTTCTTATTGGCTGTGAGTATTTCAGAGAGAGGATGAGGAGAAAAGAAGAATAATATGCTCTTTGATCCTCACTTCTCATCCTTCATCACACACACTAGTGAGACGTTGAATCCGTATCCAATCCGGTGGCCACACTCTGTGTGTGTGTGTGTGTGTGTGTGTGTATGTGTGTGTGTGTGTGTGTGGGGCTGCACGTAGAAAAAAGAAAGCCACAAAACCCACTAATGGATCCCAGGTGGAGTCCAAGCGTTTAGATATTAATTAAAGCTTCAGTGCAGCCTCTCACTGTCACGCTCTCTCTCTCTCTTTCTCTCTCTCTCTCTCTCTCTCGCTCTCTCTCGCTCTTTAGTAAATAGCTCACCCTTTTGTCACGCCGAGGTCTTTTTTTTTGCGTCTCTGAACCGACATTGTGCTCATTGTTGTGGGGGGAACAGAAGAGGTTGAGGTAAGCGACCAAGCGATGGAGTGAGGGGACGAGTGGACAAGTGAAGGAGCGAGGGAGCAAGAGGACGAGGTCCAGGCTAACGACAGCAAGTCTTTAAAGTCCGCCTTGCATTTCATGTGAGCTCGGCAGGGAGCCCGCTGGCCAGCACCCGCGTTTGATCCACGCCCGGCCAGGAGCATGCCGCCGCTGCTGCTTAATTAACAGAGCTCGTCTCTCATACACACACACACACAGACTATGCCACACTCACATTCACCCTTGTTAGGGAAAGAGAGACTCAAGAATGCAGGGTGGATGAGACGCATATACACAGGTATACACATACACACACACACACACACACACCTACATATCAGGAACAGAGACACAAAAGGACACAGAGTGGAGGGGACATAGATACAGATCACACACACACACACACACACATTTCCGTCCTCCTTCTGTACCCTCTTGTTCCATAACACAGGGCCGCGACCCCTCTGTTGCTCATTCACAACATTTTTAGGAACCGTGTGTGTGTGTCCTCAACTTCATTACCATTCATAGCGTTCAAAAGTTTGCATCCCCTGCCATATTTTATTCAACACTCCTAAAACACACACTCATATATATATACAGTATATATCAAACCAAAGGTCTTTAAATTTACATGTGTTATAGATGGAAATACATTTTTCCCAAAGAAAGAAAACATTTAATAAAACAACACAGTAATGAAAACGAATTCTTCCCAGAGTAGATGCTGATAAAGTTCTTCACATCGTTATGAAGCTGAATAACTCATTTCTATTCTTTGTCTTTCCAATGAGTTAAAAATGACTTTTTATTAATAGATTTCATCACTTCTGCAGTAAAATTTCTGACAATTATTTGACAATCCATTTCTTAAACATTTTATATCAAAGGATAAACAAAATGTGTTGTTTTGTTGTACTCGGGTAGGAGTACACTGATATGTACAGTGGGGTCCAAACATCTGAGAGCACATTAAAAATCTGGGATTTTTTTTCATTGCCACTGTATTTGACTCCAAAACGCTTTGCTGAAACTGGATCAGTCGTATCCAAAACACGATCAGGCGCAAACCAAAAGTGAGCACACCATCAGAAGAGCAATACATAAAGCTTTGTTCACTGAGAGAGAGAACAGCAACTTCATCA
>JAOUQW010000014.1:12626345-12647372 GCA_028565825.1 Olivaichthys viedmensis
GGGGGGGTATTGGGGGTTTTGGTGGGAGTGAGGGCGTGTCACCCACTGTCTCTCAGGCATTGTGGTCAGGTATTTTGCGGCGAGTGTTGCTGTGCGCCCCTTCCCCGAGGAAGATCTGTAATTGTTCGAATGGGGTCATTTCGCACAAGTTTGAGATTACTGATTGAAATTTGGGGGTGAAAATGTAAACTATATACTATATAAGTGTTTTATGTTTCCTGTTATTCATTCATATTATTTAGTTCTGTAACCTCTCCCAAGGGTTCTTAACTTCCTGTAGAGGTTCTGTTTGGAACTCCCTTCTGAAAGGGAAACCCTGTGTTGTAGTGTTCTAGAATTTTTAAGAATTCCCCTGAAGAACCCTTTAGAGTTCTGGATTTAACCTAGAGTTTTTTTTCTTCTAAGAGTGTGTGTTTTCATTGATCTTGCTTCGAAATGTGAAAAAAAGATCCATTGTATTTTTTCTTGTATTTTTTTTACTCTACACATTATTTTCAGCTTTATATCAAGTATCATATAAAAATAACCATAAGCTATGACGCACAGGCATCCGCTTTTAGGCTCAGGTCTTATAGGGTTAATCGAATCGGATATACTTGAGTGCAAAAGTTTGCGTCCCCCATGGTTTAATCTACAAATTAAAACAGTTCCGAAATGTTTAAAAATGAAATGTGCGCGTATCCTGAGACAAGACAAGGATCCAAAACAAAAGGCAAAGTTTTGCCATGACTCTCTCGGTCTCCGGACCTGATTGGAAGACGGCAGAGTGTGACATCTGAGGCGAATATTACAATCGAGAGGATCCAAAATCTGTTCGGAGCATATGAAAGAGGTTGGAGGCAGTTATAAAGGCAAAGGATGGGTTATACGAGTTATTAGAGAATATTTATAACACATTCATAAAAGGGGGATGCAAACTTTTGCACTGATATCATTTGGATTTTTTCAGTATTAACATCTTTACATGCACTATTTGACCATTTTTGTTACTTGTGATAATGAATCACGTCTGTTAAACCGAACACACTTTAAATGTCTTGTTGGTGAATCTTCTTCATTTTTGTCCTAAGGGGATGCAAACTTTTGCACTAATCCAGACTATTATCTATTGTGAGGTTTTAGCGCTTTGGGTTCTATACTGGCAGGGTTTGTGCTGTTAGGTTGGGGTTTTTTTTATACCACACCTACATTTATATATCATGCTCATATAGATGCTACAAATCTAGAACCTTTAAGAGCTCTTCAGTTGTCCCTCTGGGGGAACCCTTAAAGGCTCTATTTAGAACCCTACAATAGAGTGTTTCCCTATCAGCAAGGGTTTTGAGTGAGAACCTTTTTAGGAAGCTAGGAATCCTTAATTATCCAAAAATCCCTTTGAAGAACCCTTTTTCTAAGCGTATGGCCATATGATATCAAAATTGCGCAAAATTCCATCACAATGGAGTTTTCTGAGAGTGCCACGTGCATCGCCTGTGCTTTCATAACACCGAGCGACTGCACTGACACTCGGATCAGAGGCTATTTGTACCAATTGTTTCCTTTTTACGTTTTCCTCGTTAAGTGAAGTGTCATTGAAACCGCTGCTGTTTTGCACACACTCTGAATGTGAAAAGGTCTTAAAACATGATGATATGATTTTTATTTATTTTTTTAATCGTTTTCATTTCGTTTCCTCCTCGAGCGTTTGCCTTGCTATCCAGGGAGAAACTTTCGATTTCTATTCCGACGATCTCTGACTTTGTGGGCTGGGTTGCTGTAAAGCAAATAAAGAGCAGCACAAAGAGAGAAGCTCTAACCGTGTGAGCATCACAGCCAGATGTGAACCTGGTGTCAGGGAAAAAACAATCAGCTGTTTTGCCTTTTGCTGCCGTCGAAGGAGGGTTATACCTCAGTGATAGATGCACACACACGCGCGCGCGCACTCACTCATCGTTACATCCGATCTAACCCTGGCGTCTATGTTCTCAGCGTGTGCCGCTGTACGACTCTTTGTTGCCGCGTGCTTTTCACAAGATTTGCCGAGCTAAACTCAGCGATAACAGGCTCCACCTCAGCAGCTTGCCGGCAAACGCTGAGGTGATCAAAGGTGAAGCCCCGACGTGTACACAGCGTGCAGCAGGCTCCTCAGATGTGCCTGCTTGTGTTTTCGTCTAGGATCATGGTAGCACTAGCCTCCAAGGCTGAGAAGTGTCTCTGAAAGCACTTGCTGCAGATGAAATCCCATTACTGCAGCATATTAATTTTCTCACACACACACACACACACACACACACAGAGAGAGAGAGAGAGAGAGAATGTTCATTTAATAAATGGCCTTTTCTTTCCTCTCAAGGTATCACAAAAGTGGCTGTTTTCTCTCGTAACATCAGCAAATGTGTCCTGACAATGTGTCCTTACCTTTGTCGGTAAACGTTCCTCCAAGGCCTGTGTGTATGAAGGCAGAAACAGCACCTTTCACGGATTCGGGTTAAACACACAAACATACAAACGCTTTCACAAATGCAACATGGCATTCACAAACATATCCGTGTGATAGACAAATACGGCGAGGCGAACATGTGTCTTGCAGCCACAATTTGTTACTCAGACTGCACAAATGGCTCGGAATTTATCCGTGCATCGTTATTCATGTTTATTACATGGGTCTAATTTGATATATTTACGTCACATTGGAAGCATTGTTTTTTAAATCTCTTGCTACAGATTCTGCAAATGACTTTGCGCTTATTTGTGGAACGGGTTTCGACTGTTTTGCGTCCGAGGGCTGTTCATTTAAAGGAAAATTAAGATGCATAGATATTATAGAACATCAATCTAATCTAAACTTCTCTTGTTGGAGAAATGACGTTCTAAAGTTCAGAATAATGTTTAAAAACAAAACAAAAAAACCCATAAAAATGTAGAATAAAAGTACAAATGAATCTCGGAGGCATATTTTTAATAACGTTACTTTTTGTGCTGTTCTGAAAACCTCTTTTTCGGCTTTCATTCTTGTATATTTGTGCATTTTACACTTTAATTTGTGAAAGAATTTGATACCGTTTTTCCTTCATATGCTTGGACCACTACATCAGACACCAAACAAGCGGCTTACTGCTGAAGACCTCATCACGTTTCCGTGACAATGATGATGATGATGTCAGCGATCCACTTGTCCGTGTCACTCACGATTAAACCACAGCCACGTCTCTGTCTTTACCTTGTCTTTCCAAAACGCCTTGTATTCACTCTCTTTCTCTTTCTCTCTGTCCGTCTCATTTTGTGTTGTTGTTTTTTTCCAGGATGTCTTCCAAGCGACCAGCCTCTCCATATGGGGGAACAGATGGAGAGGTAGTCATGGCGACAAGCAGACAGCGATTGGACGATGACGAGGTTGATGGACACGCCGTCATTCACTTGCCCCTGAGCTCGTACTGCAGCTCGCCACGCACCCTGGACAGCCCGCCCACACTACTACACAGCAGCACGGTAAGCCACGCCCCCTTTCCTCTAAACGCTCGGGAATCCGGCACCTGTCAATCACACTGACTCCTCCCTGTGAGCTCCACATGCCCCGCCCATACACGGAGCCATAAAGTTTGATCTACACTTTAGAAATACAGGTTCAATCTAGGACCTTTATGGGGTTCTTCAGTTTTTCCCTCTGAGGGAATCTTTAAGGGTTCAATGTAGAACCCTACAACAGAGTAGTTGCTATCAGAGAGGGTTCCAAGTAGAACCCCTTTCAGAAACTAAGAACTCGTAACTATTCTTTTTTCTAATATTTAATATAGCATAATTTAGATAAAAATTTTAGTTGCATAATTATCAGCATAGTATAATTGCTCAGAAATCTTTTATTATTATTATTATTATTATTATTAATAATAATAATAATAATAAAAATAATCAATAAATAATAATAAATAGTAAATAGGAATTAAAATTATTTTTCGTAGTGACATATCTCAAGTTTTAATATGAAATATTATAATATAATATTAAAGTTTTAATATTAAAACTTTGGACTATCAAAAAAAAACAGCTATGATTAAAATCTTAAATAAATGAGTTATATTACGTCTTTTACACAGTGTCGATAAGCCAAAAAATGTAATAATATTATTATATTCGTTCAAACACACACACGCACACTTGTAGTTCTACATTTGTGTGAGATTTCCATTAATTTGTGTATTACTGTAGCTAAATAACGCTAAACCTTCACCTGACCCTAACCTTAATCCCAGCAACTAAAATTAGGTCTCTTGGCTTTTTTATGTGTTCAATTTTTTTTTTTTTTTTAATAAAAGATGTTTTTGTAAAGAAAATAAAATTAAAAAAGCACTTTTCCTGGTGGGGACCAGCCGAATGTCCACACAGGGTCAGACATGTCCCATTCTCATTATAAGGACATTTGGTCCCCCATAAATAGATAAATACATGCTCACACAGTTACACACACACACACACAGTTACTCACACAGTTACTCACACAGTTACACACACAGTTACACTCACACAGTTACACACAGTTACACACACACAGTTGCACACACACACACACAGTTACTCACACAGTTACACACACACAGTTACACACACACACAGTTACTCACACAGTTACACACACACAGTTACACACACTCACACAGTTACTCACACAGTTACACACACAGTTACACACACACAGTTACACACACACACACAGTTACTCACACAGTTACACACACACAGTTACACACACACTCACACAGTTACTCACACAGTTACTCACACAGTTACACACACAGTTACACACACACAGTTACACACACAGTTACACAGTTGCACACACACAGGGTGGCTGTGTGAAAGTACCACAAAGTGTCATGATCGGATGATGTCGAAGCCAGACAGCGGGACTGGCGTGGTGTTCGGATTCAAATGGTTAAAACTGACTCAGACATATTGTGCTATTGGTGTGCGTTTTTTTTGGAGGATGACTTCCTGAGTTGTGGCTGAAGTTGGTCACAGCAGGTAGAGGGTTGGTGGAGGGTCACTGTGGCTGTGCTCTGATATTGTTCATGGAAAAACATGAAGAGAAATGAAGGATGTGTGTGTTGACTGGCTTATTTCTGTGTGTGTGTGTGTGTGTGTGTGTGTGTGTGTGTGCGTGTGTGTGATCCGTGACCTTTCCCCCCCTCTCGGCCATCTCTCTGAAGACTGTGCGTGTGTGGAGACAGTCGACTCGGGGAATCTGCCCAGCTGTAAAACAATGAATCGATGCTTAAGGAGCGTGATGGTAAACTAATTCAGTAATTAGCACAGTCGTTACGGGGAGTGCTGGACTCTGCCGTTCTGGAACAGTTTCCCCACAATAAATCAAAGTCCGCGCTACGTTACTTCTGTCTATGTGCGACTGGAAGCTCAATATCAACACTGAGAATCATAAAAACAACAGTTTATCTTTTGTTATATATATATATATTTTTTTTACTATTATCAAGCCAATTATATTACCATCGTCCCATCCATGTACACATAAAGGATTAACTGCAAATAGTGCAACAGGCATAAGACAAGATCAATGTACATTATTATTAATATTATCATCATTATGATTATGCTATTGTTTTAATTTCGTCATGTTTTAGCTAATTACACATGGGCCATATTGCCATACTAAATATTATGACAAAAAGACACTGCATGAAAAAAATTGTACGCCCCCCCCTCACTGTGGTAACTGTATACAGCCTGGTAATGTACTACACTGGCATAGGGTGAATTTAGTTTTTGTTTTACGTTCCTTGTCAGAAGCATTTCTTTGCAAACCCTGATCTCCTAAGTGCTGCATAAATGCCTCTTGACCAATAAAACATAACTTCAAGTTGATGACATCATGGGCATCAAAACAGAAACTTCATTTAATATAATAGGTTTCCCTGTGTGCCATTAAAAAAAGCTGTCCTTTGATTTTATAATAGGCCTATTTATTATTATTTATTATCCAGCCATTAGCAACACAGTTAGTTAATATAGGACACTATGATTTCAGTTAATATGGGACACGTGTAATTTTTTTTCATTTATTTTTTGCTACGGAGGTAATGTAGCCTGCTGTGCAACCTCTTGATGATCATTACATGTGCGCTGGATATGATATTGTAAATATTGATAAATGTGCGTGGAAAGCTAAAAGTGGACGGGAGGGATCAGATGAAGGAGTGCAGCTTGTGACGGGAACTGATTGAATGACTACTGCCAGCCCAAAACAGAAAGTCTAAAACCCTTGTAAAAAAAAAAAGTTACACAAATTTCTGTTACCTGCTTACCAACCTGCGTCTGGTCCGTGGTAGATGTTTAAAAAGTTATTAGGATTGTCATCAGTGTCATGATTACTCATGATTTTTCATCTCATGCTCTATTTATACCTTTCTTACCGTTCTATTCATTAAATCCTAAACATGCAAACAGCCCAGTGCGTCCCATATTACCCAATGTACTGTGCCATAAATTAAATTAAAGTCAATTTCAGAAGGATTTCAGAAATGCATCATGCGACAGTACACTGGACAGGTATCAGAAAGGGTCCCATAATAATACGTGACCTATTTAGTGCGTTAGTCTGCGGTTTGGGACGGAGCCACTCTTCTGTGTTTGTTTCTCTCTCTGACATGACAGCCGGCGCAACAAACACACAACAAAAGAAAGGAGAATTAAAATAAATGTATATGTGGATTAATGAAGCGGAACCCATCCGCGCCGATCCGATGTGCGCGGACGGGCACGAGCGCGAGGGAAGAGAGAGTGGATTTAGCGCGCTCTCTCTCTCTCTCTCTCTCTCGCTCTCTCTCTCTCCCCTCACGCGCTGACTCGTATGGGGGGCTCAGTCACGGCGAATTGTGCAGCGCGATAATATGTAAGTGTAAAGAAGAAAAGAAAAATAAATCCCCTTATCTGGTCACGCTAAATGAACGCGCGCGGCGGCAGCACGCGCCCTCAACTCCGCTGCTACCGACTGACCTCTTCGTCTTCGTGCGCTGCGCGCGTTCCCGCGAGAGCTCACCGTAAAACGCGGAGGTGGAAAAATGCGGGCAGCGCGACACGACAGCGAAGCGTTAATTACCGCGCAATGAGGGGAAGCGCTTAAAATGGACACGTCGCTCGGTCCGTTTGTGTCTCCAGATGCGCATAGGAATTCTGGGAGCACGGCCTGCAAATGACCAAAAACAAGCCTGAAACATCCAGCCTGACATTGTTCTTTTCTGTTACAGATAGACCATGTCTGTGTGAATGATGTTATTTCTGTACAGAGAGGAAACCTGACAGACCATTCAATTCAACTAACAATCACACCGCTTCTGATGGGGAGCGGTGGAGTGGCCGAAAACCCGCAATCACGGTTAAAACCAGCGCTTAAACTGGGATTTAGGAGGTGGGGGAGCCCTGCTGTGTTTCATGGGTGCCACCAATGTGGGTACAGCACTGTGTTAGTATGGGGAGTTTTCACTATCGACATGGAAATGCGATTAAAAACACGTTTTCAATCTGTAATTTAACGAAGTGCAATTGGGTGGCCAGGCCTTGAGTTTTCTTTCTTTTTTCTTTTTTTTTGGTTTGTCAATTTGTTTTTGCATTAAAATGATATGAAAATATATTCAGATTCTTTTCTGGCAAAGATACGTGATACAGATGAACACATGAAATGTATACAGCAGTTAACAGTAGCCTTAACTGAAGGAAAACATTTCACAGTTTAGAAATGAAAGTATTTCACTATAAAGCAGTGTGAAACTGTAACGTCATCATTATTATTATTATTATTATTATTATTATTATCACCATTATGTCATGGTATGGTTTACTTTTCCTCTGCTCTGCTTTACCCCAGGATAAAACGAGTTTGCAAACACAGGGTTGCTTGAAAAACGTAAAATACTTGATTACTAAAGCTAACTAAACGACTAAAAATGCTTGATTTTTTTTTCAATACAGGTGGACTCAATAACATTCGTTACAAAACCAAACTATTAATTTCGTAATTTTCCTTGTGCGCGTTGTCTCCCTTGATGGATTTAGATGCTGGCAGTTAGTCTCTTTAATCTGATCTTAACACTGGACCTAAAGCATACAGTCAGCACCAGAATTATTGGCACCCTTGGTAAAGATGGGTTAAAAAAAAAAGGTTATGAAAAAATGTCTTTGTGGTTAATTAGCTTAATCTCACACTGAAAACATGAGAGAAATCTAAGCTTTAATTGAAGTACATTTATTCTAAGGGTCACAATTATTGGCACCCGTCAGAAATTTTTATGAACAAAATTGTAACTGAAGCATGTTCCCATTTCTATTTTACTTTAAGTTCACTCTTAAGTGGTCATCCATGACTTCCTGTTTCACTGGGGTATAAATATGAGGTGACACAGAGCCCAAATTCCCTAAATCATTCACCAACAAGAATCAGTTTACTTCAATTAAAGGTTAGAGTTCTCTCATTTTCTCAGTGTGAGATTACGCTAATGAACCACAAAGACATTTTTTCATAACCTTTTTTTTTTACCCATCTTTACCAAGGATGCCAATAATTCTGGAGCTGACTGTATGAGCAGGTGTCAGGTGCTTTTCAATGAGTATATCAGATGCTTACCTTCTCGCCAACATTTATTTAAATTAGATTAAATTAGATTAAGATGAAGATGCTTTAAGACAAGAGACTAAAACAGGACAAGAAGACATTATTATGATCAATGAATTATGAGGAAGATCTGACTTGTTTCCCCCTCGACATGATACAACCTGAGGCTGTCTGGTCGTCAGTAAATGCTATAGCGAGCGAGACCATGGGTACCATGAGGTATAGTGCACGTGTGTGTGTGTGTTGGGATCAGAGCTGACAATAGCAGCGTTGAGCCCGGCTGAGCTGTGTGAGAGAGGATTGGGAACATCAACAGCAGCATGCTTAAGACAACACACGATGATGAGAGGCGCCGTGGGAGTGTGTGTACGTCTGTGTGTGTGTGTGTGTCGCTTAGTTACAAGGAAAATCTACTCATTTAACCACACTTACTTTCCCATTTGAGGTTTTAGTAGAAATTTTAGTAGTCAGGCAGTTTGGTCAAAGCTCGTTGGCAGTTTCATTATTACAGCTGTGATTAATATCATTAGGTCCTTCAGCCTCAGAAGACAAACTTCCTGTTTCCATTAAAGCTAGTCAACCGTAGGCAGCATCTGCTATTGTCATTCAGTTAGATGTCATTTCATTGGGGATGTTATGGTTTCTCTTCAAGTAGCTTCAAAGCAGTTAGCTGTTTAAAACTAGCAAAACTTTATCTATCCTGTGTTTTTTTTGTAGTTTGCTGACACTGCGTTCAAAATCGTGACTCTTAATATCGCCGTGTGCTTGTAATCTTGACCTGAGGTGTGTAGTAATGCGCTACATTTACTCTGGTACGTTTACTTTTTGAATACATTTTACTTTTATAAGTCATTTTAACCCCTTAAACTACCAGGATTAATCACCTTGTCTTGTTAGTTTCACTGTAGTTATTGAATCATTTATAGTTCTAGTTACTAAATAACGTGTTTAAAGATAAATAAATGAATAATAAGAATAGTTTTAAACTCCCAGGAGCTTTCTGCGTCCGGATTTACATTCCTCGCTCTCGTAATTATACATCTTTAATATTAGTTTACTGTAGTTACCTGAATCATTCATCGTAGTTAGTGAATAATATGCTTTAAGATGAATAACTGAATAATAAGCCGAGACTTTTTAGACTCAAAATCAGAGCAGCCAAATACCTTACTAACATAACTTAACGCAAGTAGCAGTAAAAGTAGTCATTCAAATAAGTACCAGTGCGTGACTCGTTACACGGGAACGGATTTACATTTCAGAACAAGCCGTCGTGATGATGGTGTTGAGATCAAGAACATTTCGTGTAAACAAATGAAGACAAAAATGATAAAAATTCATGTATCAACCAACTTGCGCATGGCAGTTCAAAGATCATTGGTAAAAATGGTCGTGCGAGCATCACATTGAACTCATAAAGTCTCTCTCTCATAAAGTCTTAACTTTATGATGCTTTTGGAAAACTGGGCCTTCACCTCATGAGAAATTTGGACGAATTCAAAACGAAAAAACGGGAACAACGGGGTTGGATTTTGTTCGATTTCATTCCAATGAAGCCGTAAGAAAAGGTATGAACGCTAATCCCGCCCCCTAACGCTAATCTTAACTTTCGTAACTTTTCACATGAATTGAGTCGTGTGAATTGTTACGGATTTGCATCATTAAGAAGGCAGGCCTCTCGTCTGTGAACGAACGTTAACTTTATGCGTAGCGTTTTGTACTTCCTAGCTAGGTGACATGGCTAATGTTAGGAGTTAGCGTTACCATAGACCAGCGCTGTCAGATTCCTATTCAAAATGCTAATCTTCTAAAAGATTTACTATCAAATGTAATCGAATACCTTTAAATATTAATGAGCCTATAATTGTATAGTGCCACACTAAACCTTCTAGTGCTAAGCTGAAAATCACGAGGAGTTAGTAAGTATTTTTCTGATTTATTTTTATTATTTTACCTCCAGTAATCTGCCGTTTTTAACTTCACACTGGAATATTTTCCTTCATTTAGCCCCTCCAACACACAGTGAGGCCGAATCCCAAATGGCTTCTCATTCACTATATGTGCTCCCTACATAGATTATAACACAATGGCATTCTAGCACCTGCGTTAGTGCACTACATGCACCATTTGGGATTTAGCCACAGGAAAATAAATGTAGCGGGAAGAAATTCTCCAAGTGTAACAAAGTAAAAGTACAAATTTAGTACTTCTTATTAATTGGATCGCATTTAACTCCCCTTAACTCAGTTTGAATATTAAAGCCTTAACCCTGTAACCCATAAAAAATGAGTAAATTATAATAATATAATAATTATATATAAAAAATTATATTGAAGGTATCAAAAATATCTTTGTTGTGTAAAAAAAATCTATTTTTTGTGTAAAAAAAATCTATTTTTTGTGTATTTGTATAAAAATACATCAAAATGTCTTTAAAATGAAACAATAAATAATTATAAATAATTAAAAGAAATTAAAAGAAATTAAAAAAATAACTGATATCCAAATTATCCTTACTAAAAAAGATGCTCTACCAAACGGTTGAGCAGACCATTAAGGGGTTAAAACTGAAGTGTGTGTGTGTGTGTGTGTGTGTGTGAGAGAGAAAGAGATGCTCCGAGGTAAATGGGCCTGGTTCCTGCACAGGAAGAGAAAAATAAAGCGAGAGACTGAGAGAGAGAAAGAAAGAAAGAGGGAGCAGTTGGAGGAACGGTGGCATCTGTGCTGGCTGACGGGGGGAAAGAGAAGAAGAAAAACAGTGTTTTTTGCTTTTCTTGGCAAGAGTTGAAGTGTGTTTTAAATGCGCTCCTGTCACAGATGAGCTTAAAGAAGACAAAAGTTGTTTTAATTCTTGCCGCCATGCTGAAGCGGTAAAGGGGATAAGGAGGCAGACTGCAGGCTGGGAGACACTTTTGCACTTTTGTTTCAGGCGTCGCGCGGCGAGAATTGACATCTGCACAACTAAAACCAGAACCGCCCACATTGCACAGGCTCATGGCACATCATAAATACATATAAAACCCCACACATACACACACACACGTTAACACACATATACACACACTCGCGCAGTTTGACACATTTGGTGAAATTTATATGCACAGACACACAAATAACACACCTGCCATACATTCATTGACTCATGCACATACTGTATTAAGCCAATAGAATGTGATTTAAAGCAGTGCATGGGTTTGTATTTTTTGGGTCAGACTTTGTTGCAAAATGAGGTAGTTAACCCTGAATATCAGACGTGCATTAGATGGATTATACAGAAAAAGGAAAGCACGCATTGAAGTGCCAACATCTGACGACGTCTTCTTCGCTCGGGCACGAAAAATCGACAGGATTAGCTTCTCGAAGAAGAAGAAGAAAAAAAAAACACTCCAGAGGGTTGACCCTTCATCTGTCCGAGTCTTAGTGTCACTCCGGATAGGAACCCTTTACGTTTTTATATATTTTTTTGGTTTGTTGTTTCCAAGAAGACATCTGCGAAGAGAAGCGGCAGGTTTTTTAAGCAGGCAGTGGATTAGATAGATTGGATGTGACAGGTGTGACCGGATGTTTTAAGATGCGTGACACAGTAAATGTAGGCAGAGTCACAGCTCGAGAGCGACTGCCTTCTACACTCACACACACGCTATGTCTCTCTCTTTCTCTTTCTCTCGGCTTCTCTTCTTAAACTCTTAAGATCCGTCTCTCTCTTTATGGTCATCAGACTCGATGTCAGAATTCTCCTAATCCCTGTTTGAACAGCCTAACTGGAGTATCCGGGAAGGAGGGGAACAGATCACATGAGAGGGGGTGAATAGAGCCACAACAGTCCCCCCCATCTGAGCTTGCGGGGGGGTGGGGTGTGCGTGTGTGTGTGCGTGTGTGTGAGCTTTTGACAGGCGAGGTTAAAGATCGGAAATGTAAGCTTTCATATTTGACGTGCGTTACAACAGGGAAGGCTTTTTCGGATCACATCGTGGCATTAATCGCTTAGCGAATTGTAACCTTTTTTTTGGGGGGGAGAGTTTATCACAAGCTAGACGATCTGTCTGATGCTTATTAATGATGACTGATGTTCTAACGCATGTGAATCAGACCTCCCCTCCACCTCTAATTTATCCGGAGCCCTGAGCAGTCCCTTGGGATGGATTATTGACTCTGTGTTAACTTCTGCTCTACAGCGCGCGCGTGTGTGTGTGTGTGTGTGTGTGTGTGTGTAATGTGTGTTGCTTGCTTGTATATGTGCATGTGGGAAGATCCAAGTGCAGTGGGTGGAAACTGTGTGGATAAATTCTACACAGGCTTGCGTTTGCCTTCTTAAAAGCAAAACGTCTTAAAAACGTTTTTTTTTTTCATACTTTTCCAGATCTATAGACGAGTGCCTTTAAATTCCACACTTTAGCAGACTTTCTAGATCTGCGCAAGACCACTGCATTTTTTTATAGAAATAGTACTTTAATGGGTCAGCCATCAAAATAGCTTGTTTACTGCATTACCCGCGTCCATTTGTTTATCGAACATGCAGCGTGTCACAGTGTGGCTGTATCGTTATTTTGTCTTGGAGTGTAAAAGGGCAGCAGGAACATTATACTGAAGCTAATTTTTAGGGCAAACTTATGCAACCGAAGTGTGCAACTGGCTTCAGTCCACGGTCCTCAGTTAATCATTATACGCCATGCACACTTTGAATCAAAGACTGTGTCAGGCAGATGGACTGGTTATATAATGTATGGACTCTTTATTATGGGCTGTTATTATTATTATTATTATTATTATTACAGTGCTTACAAGGTGAGTGCTGTAATGTTATTCCTTGTACTTAATATTATTATTTTTTATTTTTTTATTTTATTTTTTTATTATTATTATTATTCTCCTAATACTTATTTGAGAATTAATTCATCGTACAAACTCCGTTTCAGATCTTTTCAGCGAGAATTCAGGAACCTATTTTTGTTTTTGATGAAATTTTGAATTTTGAGATTTTCCCATTGAAACACATTGACCGTGATCCGTCAGTTTGAATTCCAGCTGTCACTGGTGATGTCACAATGGACTTTTACAGCCAACCAATCAGCGGCTCTGCTTTAAACACACACACACACACACACAGTGCAGGTGCACACTGTAGGGCTCCCCTTCTCTCCCTCCCTCTCTCCTCTTCATTACTATCTCCTCTTTTTTCCCTATCTACATATTTGATTTATTTTCATTCTTTCTTGCTTGCTTTTCTTTCTTTCATTTTTTCTTTTTTTTTTTGCTTTCTTTCTTTCCTTCTTTCTCTTTCTTTCTTTTCTTTCTTGCTTGCTTTTCTTTCTTTCGTTTTTTCTTTCTGTTTCTTTCTTTCCTTCTTTCTTTCTTGCTTTTCTTTAAAAAAAAAATTATTTCCTTCCTTTTTTTAATCCCTCCATCTCTTTCAGCTCCTTGCAAGCAACTTTGTATTTCCTTCAGGAGACGCAAATCTCGTTATTATTTTTCCGCACGTGTATGAAGTTCCGTCCGACTGCAGTGTAACGTCCAGCGCTCTCTGATATTGACTCCTACCACGCCGCTCTAAGCCCTGCCTCCTCAGGATGGGATTAAGCCATTGTCTGATTCGCTGGAGCCATTGTCCATCATGGAGCGCCAGATAATAGAAGCTGATTAGCCAAAGATTAACTCTGCTTATTGGATATGGACTATTGACCCTGCGCGCAAATACCTGAGTCCTTCTGTAATTAAACTGCACAAAAGAGTTCCGGTAAGCTGGGTCAAAGCCAAGCACCAAGTGTGAATGTGTGTGTGTGTGTGTATTTGTGTATGTGTATATATGCATGCCAGGCCTCAAGTTAGTTTATCATGCTGGACTGATAAGATTTATCTTGTAGCTTACATTGTGACTGTGACGTTGAACTAACTAACAGTGTGTGTGTGTGTGTGTGTGTATGTGTGTGTCTAAACTCAGGTAGTGTGTCGGAGGGCAGGTTGATAAACGCTAACATAAAGACATAAAGATCATTACAGGACGACGTTAGGCTCTGTGAGGTACTGTGAGACAATTGTGGCACGTCGTTGGACATTAGATAAATGCATATAATGATGTACTCTAGCTGGTACAAAATACCCATAATGCACTTTTGTTTGTAAGGAATAAGGAGTAGGGCACCATTTTGGACATAGCTAGAGTTTTCATTATTGTTAGGAGACAAAGAAGCCATGATCCACGCTTTAGGACACAGAACTATGCATCCTTACATTTACATTATTATTGTATTTATTCAATTGATGGATGCTTTTATCTAAAGTGACTAATAAGTGAATCAATATACAATCTTTAGCTGACTGGTCGGCAACTCGTATGAAAAGTTAAAATCAAGGGTGTGGCAGCACTTAGACGTCGTAATTGTTTTTAAATACAAATTGTAAGAAAAAGAAAAAGTAAAAAATTGCATAGATCTGGTTGCTAAACAACAATTAATAACGATGATTAATTCTTATAGTCCGAGTCAAAATGAACAAATTTTAATATTCCACTAAAAGTGGAACGTTTTGCAACATGCAACCTGGCTCGGTTTCGCGAATGAACATGAAAGAATCGTTTCTAAAAATCATATTTACAGTTGAGTGCAAAAGTTCGACAAAATGAAGAAGACAAATACATTTCATTCGTACCAACAAGATGTTTACTGTACGTCATTGGGTTTCACAAAGGTTCCTTCATTATCACAAGTAACAAAAATTGTTAAGATATTAATAGTGGGAGGGAAAAAAAAATCTAGAAACCATGGGGGGTACAAACTTTTGCACTCAACTGTATGTTACAGAGGTCATTAAGGTCGATTCGACCTGAAAGTCAGGAGGTGAAATAAATGCGTTGAAGTGTATTGTAGTCCCGTCACATGATGGGGTTTTGTGTGTCTGTTCATATTGCTAATAACTGAGATTAAGATATTGTGTTTTAAATTAATGTGTGGAAAACCGAACATGAGGGTTAAGAGACAAGCTGTGAATAAATCTCTCTCTCTCTCTCTGTGTGTGTGTCTGTCTCAGGAGCAGGAGAACAGTAAAGGCCTGGCCCTGAGCCCGTACCCCCAGCACAACTCTTCTACCTCACCCAGTAAACAGCAGCAGGACGAGGGCTTGGGTTCGGCCACGGCTCTGGGCACGCCGGAGAGACGCAAGGGCAGCCTGGCCGACGTGGTGGACACGCTGAAGCAGCGCAAGATGGAGGAGCTGATCAAGAGTGAACCTGAGGGTGAGTTCACTCGCTCACACACTTACACACACACATACTCACACAAGCTTGTGCAATATGGTCATAAAGACAAAGGCCATCTGACAACCGCCTCGTCCGACTGGTGGTTCGCTAGAGGTCATCACTAAGCGTGTGTGTGTGTGTGTGTGTGTGTGTGTGTGTATGAGTGTAATTAGTCAAAGCTACAGCGCTTGTCAGAAAGACGACACAGCTCTGATGCTCACTCTCTCTCGCTCTGCCTCTCTCTTTATGTCTCTCGCCCTTCTTTCTTCCTCATCAGTCTCCATCATGTCTGACTACCAAATGTCAGTAATGAGGGATGGTGCTGATAAAAATCAGGCCGTTTCTTTGAGCATCAGCTGTTTAGAGCCATTGTTGGACGCGCTTTGCATATTCATTACACGTCGATTGTTTTTGGAGTGTGTGTGTGTGTGTGTGTGTGCTCTTCTCTAATTACAAGCTAATTCTTTATGTGTAAACAAAAGCCGGTGGTTGTTGCAAGAATACACAGGTACAGGTATAGTGTGTGTCTGCTGTTTAAAAAAAAAAAAAAAGGATTTACATACATACAGGTCTTTGTGCTCCCAGTGCGTAGGTGTGTTTTTAAAATAAGGTCATTTCCATTCCATTCCAAGAAGTGAACGTGAACGTGCATCGGCCTTTGCATTTTCCCCAACACTTCCCTTTTATTTAGTGTGTGGTCACACTTTCTCCTTTGTTAATCCTGGATATATGGGGCTTTTACCAGGTTTCCATATCAACCTCATTTTTATATCCATGTTTGTGTGTGTCTTTCAAAACCATGAGTTTTTTTCCCCACTGTACAAAGTACCTGGACTTTTGGCACCAGAGAAAATAAACTGGAACTGTGTTTTTTCCATTAACCACCGAACCAGTACTAATGCTTCCAGTTAGATGGCTTTTGGTACCTGCTCAAAATTGGTACCAACAGGAATCAATGGTACTCAGGGGTGAGGCTAAGCAGGGTGCTTGTTGCTGATTGGTTCCACCATATCAACACCAATAGAAAGAAAAAATGAAATGTCTAGTATAGTCTGGTTCATTGGTGCTGTTGGTGTCATCAAAAGCAAGATTCTGGATGTTTTATTGTTTTAAAAACCAGCACAAAGATTTTTTTGATGATGCCAATACTTATGTTATCTGATCACATGGGATGTCGATGTCACAGTGGATTTTAATCCGTTGATTACGTCCTCGCAGTGTTATTTTTTCGTTTTTGATATATCTTCATTAACAATGGGTTGAAATTAAAATGTATTTTATTTCGTTATTGTACAGATTGTTCATTTTGTCGAAATTGGAAAACCCTTTAAAATTTAATCTAGCCCCCCTGTAATTTAGTTAAAGACGATATAAGCTGACTAGCCAAATAGCCAGTCAGATAAAAGAAACAATGTTAATGAACTTTTAAAGAACTTTTTCCATGTTGGATTTAAGAATTAGGGTTTTTTTCCATTCTGTAATTCTGTGGTATTTAGAAAATGCCCATAAAAAAAACCAGAACGGAAAAGCTACAGTTTAGAAAAAAAATGCACAAAAAACCCCAACAAAAAAACGTTTTTTACGCTTGTCCAAGTTGGTCTATTGGTAAAAGTTGGTCTATTTATAAAGACTAGATTCGAAAAAGAGTGATGGAAACATCCGTTTGAATATAACTAACAAGACTAAAATTTCGAATGGAACATCAGCGCAATGCTAGATTTAAAAAAAAAAATCAACGTTCGCCGCCTTTTCAGTAATTTGCTTAGAAATCTGTGTAACGCTTGAATGGAAAACCAGCTATTGAACTAAACTTAAAACCCCAAGTTCCTTTGGTTCCTGTTTGGGTTCTTGTTTTGTTTCGTTGTTTTTTTTTTATGTGAAATTGGCTCCTGAGAGTATCGATGAGAGGACGCCTGTAGCGACGGCGCTAACACCTCACGCTGTGTGACGTAACGATTTTGTCGGAACATCAGTTTAAACATCGAGGTTGTAACTTTGTGTTGGTTCCAATATGACCGAAGGAGATTTTATGTTAAAAGCGAGCCCAAAAGTGGAGGGCAGAGACGAGAAAGAGAGCGAGTCCATTAGCGAGCGGCTACAGTAGCACATTATCCCTGCGCTCTGTACAAACAAAGGCCTCCAGAGCGGCAGACGGGGAGAAAACAGCGGCGGTAAAGAAAAGAAAAGAGAGAAGAGAGCGACGTAGAGAAAAGAGAGAAGGAGAAAAGAGAAGAGAAAAAAAGAGGTGGCCTTGTGGCGGTGGTGGTAGGCGAAGCATTGAGCCGAGCCTCTCATAGCCTGATAAAAATCTCTTTCTTGCGCAGCTAGCTATTGTTTGCTTGTGTAGCGCACAAAGGCCATTAGCCACAAACGGCAGGTTGTGATGAAAAATTAATGAAGGCTTTAATCATTATGAAAGGGTCTTATTATTACCTCTCTCTCGCTCCTTCTTTCTCTTCTCCCTCCCCCGCTTTTTCACACACAGCTTCCAGTCGGCTCACACACACACACACACACACACACACACACCGTTCACATATTAGCAACAGTGAAAACATGGCAGCGTGTTAGTTGAGGGACACAAAGAGCACGGAAATGGGTCAGGAGACGAAAGAGAATGAAGACAGGCCTCGAGCTAGCACGTTGCCGTCACGTGTCCGCACCATAGATATCTATTTTAGCGGCCTAGATACGTGGCATGATGACGTCACTGTATTTCATCTACGGACGACAATCAAAAATGTAGACGTAACAAAGCAGACACGTTTTTCCTGCCAGGAAACCTCATTTAAGGGTCGTGGTGAGAGGTGTCGTGCAGTACGTGTGCAAGTTTTATTTCATTGCTTTAAAAGTCACGAGAGAAACTGATTAATTCGCTGAATTAGCTAGCTAGCTAAGCGAAATAGCTCGTCATCTCTGCAAACATTAGCTAGCTACGGTAGCCTGCTAGATTGGACAGTTTATTTATTTGAAGTAGGGCAATTTTCCATCTTTTTACAATCTTTTTAGCTAGACCTAATTTACGATGATATAATGAACTACAGGTCCCTCAGATGGTAAGACTGAGTTTTTTTCTCCTTTATTTCTTTATTTAATTTCTTTAAAAGTTGCAAGTGTAGCTGTTAGCTTGTGTTAGCTAATCATTACCTAACTAAGCCAGCGTAACAGACATTCGCTTGTGCTAGCTGAGAATTAGCTAGCCAATTTTCTCTGCAAACAACAGCTAGCTACGCTAGCTTGCTAGATAATACTACTATATTTGATGAAATTCAGTTAAGCAAGTAAGCATTATGAATTTTAAAAAAGTCATTATTGTAGCCTGAGCTAATGTACGAGTTACTACTGGTTACTCAGATGGTAAGACTGTTAATTTCTTTTATTTGAGTTTTCAAGTGAGTTTTTTTTCTCTGCAAAAAAAAAAAAAACGAACAAAAAAGAAATTACCTTCGATTCTGTCACGTATCTTAAAGATAACGTAAAACGTGACGTATTTTTCGTAAAGTAAAGAAGGATATTCAAGTGGGAACTAATTTATGCCAGGGCTTTGGTTTTATCCATCAGAATTTGATTATATTATATTATTGGTTAAAGTTCGTTTAAAAGCGTCACTGCTTTCATTGGATGGAAGAATTCTATCTTCTAAGTGGTTAAAAATGAAAAATTGTGCACAATATGACCAGGGACACGAACTAACAAGGTAAAACAAAAGTCAGCTTAGATTTCGGGACCTACAAAAAATCGGCAAAAATGAATGTGAGTCTATGAGGGGGGCACTTACTTTTGGAGAGTAGCCGATGCTGAAGTGGTGGCCTCAATACTGCTCACTTTGTCACCTATCTAAGGACCTAATGTGTACATCAACAGTCCAGAGAGATAAACGCACAGCCAAGGACACTCTCGATATAAAGAAACAGCACAGAAACGAGTGTCCAGGTCTGTCGCTTATCGACCGGCTCTGATGATGCAGCACTCTCCTCCAGCCCCCTATTTGACCTAATATCCACCTGTTACTGCCGACACGCTCAAACACGCTCACACACACTCTCACACACACTTTTCCCGAGTGTGACACTTTTGTGTCAGATGAAATTCGTGTCAGATGCTGAGTGAGAATGTAAATTTTGTCTCGCAGCCATGTCTTCCTCTTCCATTTCTGAGAGCGTCTCTCTCCTCTTATCTCCTTGTCTCCTAGGTTTCGGTTTCGGTGTATGTGTGTGTGTGTGTGGTGTGTGAGAGGATGACCGCAGACGGGTCAGAGTGCTGAAGTGTGTGTGTGTGTCATTAGCCGTAGTAATGGGAATAGCACAGGAGGGCTGTGCAGGGCACGAGGTGAGAAGAGAAGAGCTGCAGAGTCTGAAGCCAAGTGGACACACACATTCACACACACACACACGCACACACATTCACATACACACACACACACACACACACACACACACATCTCTGACTCTCAATAGTCCTCACTGAACTTGGCAGCATGCATTATGTGGGACACAGATGTTCAGGGTCTCTGGAGTATCTGCAGTGTGTGTGTGTGTGTGTGTGTGTGTGTGCGCATGTGTGTGTGTTTGTGTACGTGCCTCCTGGAACTGTGTTGAGTGTGATTCATGGCCAGGGCCGGCTCTGGTTCCCTGAGCTCTGAGCCATTCTCTCTGTCTCACACACACACACACACGGACATATACAGTGCTGTGGGACCGAACCTTGGCCCCAGAAAATATGTCGCATAGACCAGCACAGTCAGTGAACTCGCACAGATATTCAGAGAACCAGAAGATACTTTATTAGCTAATAAAATAGATTACGTGTAGATGCACAGGTGTGCATTTTTTGTGTGATTGCTGTGATGGACCGTCTGAGAGCGTTTTTCCACCAGACAGTGTGGTACGGCACACTAACAAATTCATAACCCCACATTTTGATCTGTACCGTATCTAAGTACCCATCTTGAACTGTATAAAGAATTCGATAGGGTTCAAACGCTGGCAAATATCTAACTGTGCAGGAAAAACCCATATTAATCAGTTAGCTATCCAGTCAACTAATGTCCGAGTCTAATAAATGATACTATTTTCTCCTAGTTTAGAATAATAAGACATGAACACTATGAAATAACACATTATGGAATTATGCAGTGACCAAGAAAAGTGTTCAACAAATCCAAAATTAGTTTCTATGTGAAATAGTTAACAGTGTT
>JAOUQW010000014.1:12675629-12685845 GCA_028565825.1 Olivaichthys viedmensis
TATTTGATAAACTTTGTCATTATTTTTAGTTACTGAAACGTCATTTTAAGAAGCGTGCTCACTGAGGTCATAATTTCGAGCAACTTTCATTATTTATAAAATTAAAATTATTATATAATTATCGTGACTTGTGGAAAATGGAGATGAAAATCCATCAAAAGAAATTTGTCTGCAAAAAACAGCACGTCTTATCGCGATATTGATATTGCATCGTCATATCACCCAGCCCTACACTGTCCGAAAAATAGATACTGTAGAGTTACTGTATATTTTTTTTCCTCAAGGTACAACAGTGATCCTTAAAGTCCAGTTATGTACCTTAATGACATTCCTCTACAAATATGTTCCTTTAATTAAAGGTACAAAGACGTACCCTGACAAGCGCTAGTAGTTCAGTGTGTGTGTGTGTGTGTGTGTGTGTGTGTGTGTGTTTATTCTACTCTTATGAATCCCTCCAGTATTTCACTTCTCCTTGTGTTTTCTCTTTATTAGTCCCCCCTCTATGAATAAGCGACCCACAGAGATCCTTTCAGCTGCAACAGAGATCCGCTGAAAGAGAGAAAGCTTTCTTTGATCCACTCCATCCCTCTCTGGCTCTCCCTCTCTCTTTCTCCCCCCTCTGGAGGACTCGTCACTTTCCACACAAGCCCCTCTCTTGTGCGCTGAGGCTGAGTCTCGGCTTCGGCTCCGGCTCCGGCTCCGGGTCCGCACCCGTGTGTGAAAAGGCCCAGTCTCTGAGCTGTTAAGAACAGCCGCTGGGTTATTTTTCCAACGGGCCACCCCTGACAGTCTCCTTTATTGTTCATTGTTGAGTGTGTGTGTGTGTGTGTGGACAAATGGAGCATACTCTCACCTTCCTGTGGGGGGCATGAGGTCAGGTCAGCTCCTGTGACTCCGTCGTTTTTTCTCCCATTTTTTTGCTCATCTGTTTTCCCCCGTTGAGGAATGCGGGCCCCTGTCAAGGTAGAGCCAGGAAACAAAGAGCGATTGTCCAATGAGATGTGTGTGTGTGTGTGTGTGTGTGTGTGTGTGTGTGTGATATGGGTGTAGATTATAGATGTGACCTGAAAGGCATAGACCTACTTAGACACATTTGTCCTGGCGTCTTGCACTCACACTCTTCCCCCCCCACACACACACACACAGAGTGTGGTCTTCTGGACGCTCACACACCCTAGCGAATGATTTAACCCTTCCTCACCTAGTATATCGCCCCAAACGAGGATCAAAGGTCACCCCGGCGCCAAATCTGGCACTGCCTCGGGAGTCAGTGGCGCACATCTGGAACCTTTGCTGACCTCCAACCTCTGACCTCTGCCCCGTGACCTCCCGCAGGTACCCCGGACAGCCTGGCGGAGAAGGAGAGGCAGCTGATGGGCATGATCAGCCAGCTGAGCAGCCTGAGGGAGCAGCTGTTAGCCGCCCACGAGGAGCAGAAGAAGCTGGCCGCCTCGCAGATCGAGAAGCAGCGACAGCAGATGGAGCTGGCCAAGCAGCAGCAAGACCAGGTACACACACACACACGCTCATGGTTGACAGCAAGACCAGGGATTGGAAACGCGCACCCAAACATTACAAACACACACACACACACACACACACACACATAAACGAATAGAGCAGCAGCAGCAGATGGAGCTGGCCATCAGCAGCAAGAGCAGGTATGCGAGAGACATGCGCACACACACACACACACACACACATACATATAGTACAGTACACTGTGACACTGACATTTTTCCATCACCGTATTTCTGACCAAATGACTAAAAGAGTTTTACGAGTACATTTTCAGCCCACTTCCTTCCTACACGTCCCTCAGCAAATGTTTATTTTTTAAACTTTTTGGTTCGTTTAATTATAAACAGTGTGAAACCGAACCAAACCAAATAGCAAAAGAGCCAAAAGTCTCAATTTTCACTCAGATTCGGACTCGGAGAAAGGACTAACAGGTGTAAGAAAAAAGCGCCCCTTTTACTTAAAGTGGTCAAAATCAAAAATATAACTATGGATACATCTGTTGCCATTCCTGTCACACACACATCTACTCTTACCATTAGCGCACAATCCCATACACACATGACTTTCAGGTGGACACACTAAACCATATGTGTGTGTGTGTGTGTTTCTCTGGAAATCCAAACAAACACACACACACACACACACACAGTGCCCACATTGTGACCAGAGGATAAATAGAGCTCAGTATGGAACAGTGGTACACACTTATCGGTATGAAAATACAGGAAAGGGGTGTGTGTCCTGACACACGGCACACACACGCCACCCCAAAACCGCAGTCATGGAGCTGTGTGTATATGTGTGTGTGTGTGTGTGTGTGTGTGTGTGTGTGAAGGAGAAGAGAGGAGGACATTCCAGAGCCCTCCAGCACAGGATGAAGCTATTTGCATAGAGAAGAGGGTTTTGGAGCTTTGTTGTGTGTGAAGTAGCTGCTGGGAAGCTTTACAAAGGAAACACATCCACACACACACACACACACACACACTTATACACTGTGCTCCAGGTCACACCACACAGTGACTTCAAACACACTCGGCATACAGACAAACACACACACACACACACATACACAATTGTATTTTATAGACTTAAAGAGCAACTCCAATGGTCTTTAATCTTGTCATCTCGTCCTCAGATTGTTATAACACGGTTATAACAATCTTGTTTCTTGTTATAACAAGAAAACAAGGTATCTCATTATTTTTGAGTGTGTATTGTGTTCTGATGTGTGTTTTCTCTCTCTCTCTCTCTCTCTCTCTCCAGATCGCTCGACAACAACAGCAGCTTCTGCAGCAACAGCACAAAATCAACCTCCTGCAGCAACAGATCCAGGTGTGTCTTCAAATCTGTGTGTGTGTGTGTGTGTGTGTGTGTGTGTGTGTGTATGGATGTGTGACTTGTCCCCATAAACGGAACAATTCAAAGCAATTAATGCAAGTTGACAGGTGTGAGCAGCCGCCTATGTAAGTCCCCCTCCCTTCTCCATCCCGTCACACACACACACACACACGCACACACACACTCACATAACCACCTTAAAAATCAGCCCACCAATCAGTAATCAACCCCCCTCCACCAATCACAGCCAAAAATCAGCCAGGCTGCCTCAAAACTCATCAATCTGTTATTAACCCCTTAATATCTCAGCTTATTATTCAGTTATTCATCGTAAAGCATATTATTCAGTAACTACAGTGAAACTAATATTAAAGGTGTGTTGTTACAAGAGAGAGGAATGTAAATCTGGACACACCCACGGCTCCTGGGAGTTCAGGGGGTTAAAATATTATTATATTATTCTAATATTGGACTTCAGACCTGGGCTCTGTTAGGTAAAATCTTAAATGATCCATTTTGTCTGCGGAACTCAATTATCAGCTTTATTATCAGCTTTATTTAGCTAACAGTGTGTTTTTTCTAACTATTACTTCCTAAATCTGGCTTGATTGACATTCTGTGATCAAATGAATTAACATATATATGGGTTACAGACGAGACGTGTTTTTTTGCGTTCATTTTACAGTAAATGATTGATATACATAAATATTATATGTGATCGTTCCACTCTTATGTCTCTGTTGTCTCATAAAACTGTTTATAGGAGAAAAAAATGACATATTAAGGCAGAAATAAAGGTCTAAAGTTCAAAATTTATAAACAAAAAGGGAGACTAGATCAAAACCTAAACCTCTACATCGTTTAAACCCACCGTCACCTCGAAATATTTTTTTATTTGACCACTCAGAATAACTGGTTACAACGTTACAATTGTAACATCAAATGATTAATAAAAAAAAAAACATAAAACGTCACAAAGTACAAATGAGTTTCTGAGGCGTATTTCAAAGAATATTACTTTTCCCCTTTATTTAGTAACCTTTTCCATCTTTTCGTCTTTGACACATAAGCAAATTGAGGACAGAAAATGTGGAAGGTGTGTGCTGACGTTATAGAGGACTAATATAGTAATGTCCCTTCAAGGTTTGCAGGTGTGTGTGTGTGTGTGTGTGTGTGTGTGCAAAACGCATATAAAAGTGAGAATTAGTCTTGGTACGAGACCCTGGCAGCCTTTGGCTGGGACGTCATGTCACACTGAGGCTACACACACACACACACACACACACACACACACATTGGACCATTGGCATCTTGTATGAGTGTGTGTGTGTGTGTGTGTGTGTGTATGTGTGTGTGTGTGTGTGTGCGTGTGCATGTTTTTATATCTTGGTGGGGTCCAAATGTCCCCACAAGGATAGGAACATCTGACAGGTTTGACCTTGGGTACATTTGGCTGGTCCCCACAAGGAAAACTTTTTTTTTTTTTACAAAAACTGCAGCTTTTATTTAAAAAACTAAAACAGCCAAAAGATTTCCTTTTGGTTACTGAGGTAAGGGTTAGGGTTAGGTGTAGCATAGCATTAATTAGCTTCAGTAATCATTATGTCAGTGAAAGGTCCTCACAAGGATAAGTAAGACAAATGTGTGTGTGTGTGTGTGTGTGTAATTATTTGATTTGACCTGATGTGTTGGCGTTTTGCGCTCTCTCTTTCTCTCCTCAGGCTGGTACAACCGGCTGTACATCAACTTCACACTGCGGCGTCACATCTTCTTCTTCCTGCTGCAGACGTATTTTCCAGCCACGCTCATGGTCATGCTGTCCTGGGTTTCCTTCTGGATCGACCGCAGGGCCGTGCCAGCCCGAGTCTCACTGGGTAACACTCCCATTTAACCACCTGAAGTCCCGGCTTATTACTTAATCACTCAGTAATTCATCTTAAAGCCTATAATTTAGTAACTACTATAAATTATTGAGGAACTACAGTGAAACTAACTAATTTAGGGTGATATACACATGACGTGTATATTTGTGTTGTAATGTTTTTTACTCCCTGTAGGTGAATACAGGTTATTGACAAGCACTAGATAAATGCAATGTATTATTATCATTATACTTATTATTATCATTATTATTAAACAGCTAAATCCTAATAGCAGTTGGCTCAATTTCAACAATGATGTGCAGACCTGCAGATGTTCACGCTGGTGTTTTTCTCGCCCACGCAGGCATCACCACGGTGCTCACCATGTCCACCATCATCACCGGAGTGAACGCCTCCATGCCCAGAGTGTCCTACATCAAAGCCGTGGACATTTACCTGTGGGTCAGCTTCGTGTTCGTCTTCCTCTCCGTCCTCGAGTACGCCGCCGTCAACTATCTTTCCACTGTACAGGACAGGAGAGAGCGCAAATTCCGAGACAGAGTCCGAGCACAGGTAATAATACACTGCGGCTAATAACACACTCCCTCACTCATCACTACACTGTTATTAGAGGATGGTGGCATATAACCTCACCGTGTCCTCTTGTTCCAGTCTTTGTCCTGCTCATGCGGCCTGCCCCACACCAGGACAATGATGCTGGACGGGACGTACAGCGAGGCGGACACCAACAGCCTGGCCGGCTACACCGAGGCTCCCATGATGCCTCAAGAGGAGGCGGAGAAACGTGAGCACATGGTGGTGCACCTGTCGGTCAGCAACGCCTCCACGGCCACCAAGAAGAAGGGCCTGCGCAACTTCAGCATCATCCAGAACACACACGTCATCGACAAGTACTCACGCATGATTTTCCCGGGATCCTACATCTTATTCAACCTCATATACTGGTCCGTTTACTGCTGATGTGCACACGCCGAACACTGTTTCACTATCTTTGGGACTTGATGATCTCATCTGGTCGGTTTATTTTATGCTGACTTTTGGGTGCGTTCACATGAGATGATAATAATGATGATGATAATAATAAAGCACACTGATTTCACTCTTAAAAATGTAAATGAAGGGAATGTAAATGGCACAATATATTATTTTAATTTGTCACAGAGGCCTCCTGTTTTCTACTTCCTGTTTCTTACTTCCTGTTTATTTTCTTCTTCTGCAACTCTCAATAGTGCCCCTTACTGAGTGTATCAGTGCAGTCCAATGCTGTGCTCCGTTCTGAAGTGATCATGTCTATGACCTACCCCCTACGAAGGCTACACCCTTCTCTGTGTGAACTCTGAAGCATCCCTCTGTAGGGTTTGAAATAACGTCCATTCGGAGTGCACTTCAATGTCATTTTTTGAAGCTGAAGCCAATTTTCTACTGTCACACAATCGCTGACACTTATGTATACAAGAACAAGTATCTCAATTTGTTAGTGAACAGACGGACTAAACAGCAAAAACTTCCTCCACGCTGCCACCAGTTTCATTTACCAGTTACTGAAACAAATACAAATGCACAAGCTTTGGGAAGTTACCTGAGGTAGTGATAAAAACATGGAACCTACATGCTTAGAAAAAAGGGTTTCCCTTTCAGAAATGGTTCCAAGTAGAAACTAGAAAGCTAGAACCATTAATTGTCCAAAGAACCCTTGAGGAACCCTTTTTTTCTAAGAGTGTACACTTGAGAACTTTTAGCTGTTTTATTCCTATTAGTTACCATTTACAATCACAAAGTGTAACATTAATATGAGTCGTACTTGAACTTGACCTACATTTATAGGTAAATTGCAGGTTGCTGCCGCCGCCATTTGTTTCTATTCAGAATAATAACATTGGAAAAAATCTCAGATGCAAGGTGTCCATCAGTTAGTCTCTTTTAGTAATGACTTTTTTATAAGGACCGTTTGAAGTAAATGCTTTTCATCACTTCAGTTTGATTTGAGCCCTGCTGTGGGTTTTCCCTTGAGGTTCCCTGCGTAGGTTCCCTGCGTATGTTCCCTGCGTACGCAAGCGACTTTGAAGGGAGAACACTCACAGCAGCCATTTGTAGGGTCATTTCAAGCTGAAAAACAATGGCTTTAAAGGGTCCTTCTAAATGCTGACTATTGAAAGGGCCAATAGATGAAGGGGGAAATGGCCACAGCAACCAGAGAATTTGAGTTCAAAAGTATGAATCATATTATCAATGTTATATTTAGTAGCAGTAAATTGTTATGCATACTATGCATAGTGGGTGTACTTTGTAGAGGGTTGCCAAATCCATCTGGAATCCAGAAAGTTTATTTTGGGTGGGTATTGGCAATGAAGCCAGTATGTACTGTACATATTCTCTCATTTAGAGCCATATTTGGCAACAATTAAATTGGCAACTTAAATTCAAAAGATACTGTACGTCAATATTTACGTGGGGAAAATTGATACAATGATATAAAAGCGTATAAGCGTTTCAGGAGAAGGGACTGGACAAGCCACAAAAATACTGATTTTATTTTTTATATTGTGCGCTAGCATAGTTAATTGTGCACACAATTTCGAGGTCATGAAATCGTAATGTGTGTGCGCGATGTGGGCTACTTTTTTCATGCTCCTAAATGAAATTGGTGGCAGCGTGAGTATGTTTTCGCTGCTTAGTTCCTCTGTTATAATTAATTTGAGATCTTGTTTACATCAGTGTCAGTGATGGTGCGACAAAAAAACACCGGCTTCGGCTTTGAAAAATGACATTGAAGTTCGTTCCAAATGGCCATCACTTTCAACCCCTACAGGCGGGGACCCATTAGAGTTCTCACTGTGAAGTATGTCATGCGCCTTTGAAGGGAGTAGGGCATAGTCATGATCACTTCAGAATGTACCGCAGCCTTACACTGACGAATGGGCGCTAACGAAACAAGTAATAACAAGTAGATCAGACGGGTTCAGACGTTAATCAGGGGGCGTGTTCACGGCAGAGCTAGAGCAACAGAGAGGAAAACCAGGAAGTATGAAACATGTCTCAAATCCCGCTTATTTTTAGACCGTGAACTATGTACTTGACTATCTAGTACCCGGATGTTTGTAGGGCAGTAACGTCTCAATTACACTGAACCGAAAAAGATCACCATGTGGTACCGCACGCCTTTGAACCACGCCAGAACAGCCTTTACAGCCTTCACAGGAAAAACCACCAGCCACTTTTTGCTCCTAATTTGCCCCTGTGGTGTGGTGGCATCCTCGCTCTGTGTATCGGCCATTTTTAAAGAAATTCAAACAGCAGCGGCCTCTGATGGCTCCGCAGTTTCTCAGCACTGACTGCACAAACTGTCTGGTGGTCCACACTTTATTTCTAGCAGTTCAAGTACATCATTCGGGTATTAATCTTGTTTAATTTTTCATCGTTAACACATGACTCGCATTCAAAGTATGTGAAGTACACGATTTGAGATACAGCTCAGAAGAAAACACGAGGCCTCTGTGACACATTTGTAAATCGTTTATTTCAACTGAATGTTTTCCTTAGGCCTTGTCAGGTGGTTAACTTATTTCTTGTAACTTATCAGACGTTGTTTGAGCGTATTTATTTACTTTGTGTAATTTATTGGTAGCATAAGAACTGAATTGTTGTTAGCATTTTTTGCTAGTCTGCTTACCTGCTGTCCAGTTGATCAGATTTATTTAAGTGTCAATTAAAGAATTCAACACTAATTGGATCAGTTATGTACCACAATGCAGACAGAGGGGTCCACCGCTGTGTTTATGTGTATATATTTATACAACATGCTTTTATTTGAGTGTTTTAAATAAATATGAGAGAAATTTCCTCATACTCAGAGTGTCATTGCAGTCCGATTTTCTGTCCAAGTAGCTGTGTGAAACTCCTATAAATGTGGTCAGCACACTGAATAGTGGCATGAACTCGCCGCCACGAACTTCCGCTGTGGCTGCGCTTGGCGGTTGCCATGGCGACTAGCGCCATGTGCTTTTGTTTAGTTTTGGTTAATTTACGCCCCTGTCTCGTCTTTGATTGTTCCAAGCTGTTCCCTGTTTGTTCCCGTAATGAGTGTGTGTATTTAAACCCCTGTGTTTCTGTCCACATTGCTAAACATTCGTCTCTCTATGTTTTCGTGTCGCTCATCTGTATTACTTCCGTATCTCAGTTCAGTTTGTTTATGTGTTATTAAAACGGCTTGCACTTGTATCCACCATCTCTCGTCTCCTGTCAACCCAACCCTCACAGAATGTTTAGCCCAAAAAAGAATACAGCAAGCCCACTCTGGGGAAGTCATGCGCCGGAGCTTCTTGTGGACGGAATCGTTAACAAGGATGCAACCGAGGAGGAGTATATGCCGGCTGCTGAACTCTACGCACAGCTGAAGGCAGATAACCCGCTGCGTCTGGCGGCAGAGTTTGCCGCTGCAGACGTAGCCGCGGAAGCGAGGGCTGTTCCTCAGGGCCGAAAACGCTGACAGAGGAGAAAGCCAGGAAAGCACGGTCAAGAAAAAGCCCAGTCCCGGAAAGCCTGATCCAGAAACCAATATTCCAGTAAAGCCCGTTGCCGTGGATGCAGCGAGCAGGGACAAGCTGTGCCGAGAGTGCAAGGAGCATAAGTGGAGAGGCGGATTCCTCCTCGCTGTCGTGCCGCCGAGCCAGCCACTGAGATTGCTTGTCGCACCGCCCTGCAAACTCACGAGCTTCCCAGGAGAGGACCCCTCCTAGAAATTTTTTGGGGGGGCTAAAGACCAGTGCGAAGGTCATTTCGACACTTGTAGAGACCAGCGCTGAGGTCGTTCCCAAACAACCAGAGACCAGCGAAGGTCATTCCTGCACCGAGACCAGCGGAGGTCGTTCCTGCACCGCCAGAGACCAGTGCGGAGGTCGTTCCTGCACCGCCAGAGACCAGTGGAGGCCGTTCCTGCACTGCCAGACACCAGCGCTAAGGTCGTTCCTGCACCGCCAGACCCTCACAAATAGATCGAGACCCCAGATCATTCCCTGGATGGTTAAAATCCTCTCAATCCATGAAACTGGATTAAGCCTATGCCTATAAACAGTTATAAAATATAGCTCAATATTCAACGTGTGATATTGTTATTGTGGACATTATCTTCCCTTTCTGTGCGTTTCATTCAGGAGGAGGCTGCCTAGGTAGACAGCATGGCAAATTAAGATAGGACAGCTGTCTTCTAAAGTTCCTAATTTTGGCCAAATTTAAAGGCATTATTGCATGTGCACTTCTGAGAGTCTGAGAGAGCCTTTAATTCTGTTTACCTGAGGAAAGTTCCTTGAAAATTTCTGTTACGACCCGTATTTGCAATGCATAAAATCATGCAAATACAGGCCAGCAGCTTCAGGTAATGTTCACATCAACCATCAGAAAGGGAAAAAATGTGATCTCAGTGATTTTGACCGTGGCATGATTGTTGGTGCCAGACGAGCTGGTTTGAGTATTTCTAA
>JAOUQW010000014.1:12685945-12698225 GCA_028565825.1 Olivaichthys viedmensis
GCAAAAACAAGCCGAACACAATCAAGCTTTGAAGTGTGGTGACTACATCAGGCAATGTGTGTGTGTGTGTGTGTGTGTGTGTGTGTGTATGTGTGTGTGTGTGTGTGTGATGCAGCTGTGTTTGTTTGTGTGTTTGTGTAAATGTCCTGTACAGATCAGATTTTGTCTAAACCCTAGTTAGTTAGTGCATGTGCTTACTTCAAATGTGTATCAGTGCAAGGCAGATTGTCCATGTGTGTGTGTATATGTATGAGAGAGTGTGTGTGTGTGTGTGTGTGTGTGTGCAAGCATGTATGTTTGGAGCAGCTGTGTGTGTGTGTGTGTGTGTCCGCTCTGAAAACACATTTGCCCGAGTGCTTTCAGTCTCACTCGACCCTCGGAGAAACAAAGCTCCTTTTTCCCATGACTTTGCAACCTTTTCCCAAACAAGCTTCTCTGCATTCAGGCCCCCAGAACAATCGTTTCTCACACTGACGAGACAGACGAGAGCCTCGTTAGCAGCCAATCACATCGTTGTATTGGCCTCGGTTCAGCTCGCACAACTCACATTCGCTTCAGCGCTGAAGACTTTGACCTCTTACACACAGACAAGAGTCACTTTAGCTTTACTTTCTACTGCTCTGAGGGCGAAACAATTAAAGGAGCATTTCAAATCTATAATTTAATACGTGATGGCTTTATATGTGGCCAGATCATGAATTTTAAAGCAGGATAAAATGAGTTAGACATCAAGAAACAGTGGCGATATGACGAGATGATACGTTACGTTACGATAGGCTTTTCTGTGAGTAATGTGGGAATCATCAGTACGTCTATAACACTGACCAAGTCCATCGTTACTCTGAGTAACAAGTAGCTGATTGGACATTAAAACTAACAAGAAGCTGATTCGACGGTAAAAAATACGTTGCTTGGACGTTAAAAGTAACAAGTAGGTCTTAGCACATTAGAAATAAAACAAGTAGCTGATTGGACATTAAAAGTAACTTAAAGCTGATTGGCTGTTAACAGTAACAAAACGCTGATTAGACATAAAAAAAACAAGTAGCTCATTGGACGTTAAAAATAAAAAGAAGCTGATTGGACATTAAAAGTAACTTAAAGCTGATTGGACGCTAAAAATACCAAGTAGCTGATTGGATGTTAAAAGTATCATGAAGCTGATTAGACAGAAAAAGTAACAAGTATCTTATTGGACGTTAAAAGTAACAAATAGCCGATTATCTGTTAAAAATAACTAATGGTTGAATGGACGTTAAAAGTAGCTGATTGAACTTTCCCTTCTTGTTGCTTTTAAAACAGTTTATTTTTGTAATATCTGTGAATAAATAACAATGCTAGTGTGCTGTATGTGTGTTCTAACTTTAACCTTAAACCAAACATTGTGATGACATCTTCAAGTACCGTGATATGATATTGTGATTTTTGCCAGATCGCCCACCCCTGCGTACCTGAGTGAGGAAAAAAGAGCGAGAGATATAAATTCAAATGGGTTCTATATTCAAAAAATTACAGCCTTATAATCTGAGGGTCTGGGTTTTAAGTCCCTGTTTGGGTGTTGAACTGACTTGTGACTCAGTGGTTTAGAGTCTGTGGTAGTGATAAGAAGAATGTGATTTCAGATAGCAGGAGTGCGAAAGAACCACTGTTGGGTCCTTAAGTAAGACCCTTAAAACTCAACTGCTCAGTTGTTTGGATAAAAGCATCTGCCAATTAAATAAATGTAAATGTAAGTACTGTTCTTTGCTGTTCTTGAGTTAGCAACCTTTGTGTCCATGCCGTTATAGTCGGATATTATGCTTCCAGGAAGTGACTTAAAGTTTTGTGCTTGCATACTCAGTGCTGAGCAGTTTGAGAACCGAGTGACTGTCGACTGTCTGACTATGGGTAGCTTCAAGAACAGTAGGAAGTGTTCACATGCACCAAACCCACATGCCGTGAAGCTAAATATGACAGGGCTCCTGCCGAGCATTTGAAAGACTTGCTCTGTGGTGGAAACTTGCTAAACTCTTCAAGTGGCTAGTCAAAGCTAACGCAAATACACCATACCTCCCGCCGGGGGCCACTTGTTTAGGCTCCCGGGGCTGCGCAGTTTGTCCTTTCATTCTCATTAAAAGCTTTCGCTCCTTGCAGGACCCCCGGCATGGCCGCCGAGCGAGTGAGCTGCGAGAGGACGTGCTTTGGAGGTGGGGATGAATGGAAAGCACCTACCGAGCAGGCTGGAGGCTCACACACACACACACACATGAAGTAGTAGCGTGGCATCTATAATACATTTCCACGCTTAAAAAGAAGCGTAATAGCAAGGCCTTTGGGTGAGCACCGCCACTGCCTCTTATTAAAGCCTCTCTGTTCCAGCAGCCACTTCCTCCCCGTGCGCACCCCTCGTTTTTCTCATTAGCAGCTTTTTCTCAGCACACCTCATGCAGCTCCGTGGGAAGCCGCGCCGGTGTCAGAGGATTCGCTGTGCTCGGTTTTCGACACTCACTCGGCGTGAAGCCTTTTCTGGAGACGAGTGGGTGACCGGGCCTCCCGCGACGTCGCGGCCGGCTAATTTGATCTGCATCGTCTAACTCTTAACAGCGCTTGGCCTCTAACTCAAAGGAAGACGCGCTAAAGGAGCCGCAGGAACAGCACCTAACTCATTTAGGTCTCCTAACTAACCTGTTTAAGTCTTCAGACACGCAGGCGACGCTGGCTTAATGGCGGCCTATAGAAACCCTATTATCGTCCACCTATATTTCTGACTCCATAACCCAATCCGAGTTAGTTAGCCAAGTGCCACCAGGTTAGACTGTAAATTCATTTCCTTACAGACGGAGAAGGAAAAAAAGAAGGTGACACGCTCATCAGCGCTAGCCCGGCTCCTGCGCACGGGAGCAGCTAACCCAATTGGCTGTGTAATTGTTTAATTTTCTCATTACACCTAAATGAATGTAATTGGTGTTTTTTCTTACTGTGAAGAGGGTGAGCAGGTTGTGTGTGAGCATAAAGCGCTGCCTGTTTCACCGCCGCTCTCTCATGCCGTCTCATCGCGCTGAACGCAAGCATACTATAGAAGACACACCGATCAGGTTTAAAGGAGGACTTGAGCTCATTTCTTAATGGTAATATGGCTAACAGAAGAGCCATTGGTTAGTACAGTGTTGTTTTGATGCTGCCTGCATATAAAAAATCCCCAGCTAACGGTTTAAGATTAGCAGAACGTTGTTTAAAACATTGCAGAAACGTTATTTTTTAACGTTACACTCTGACCTTCTTAGAACCTGTCGAATACATTACTGAACATTCTAATAACGTTCTCTGTTAGCTAGGTTGCGTATGTATATGTAGATGGGACCAAAATAGCAATAAAAGCCAACCAAATGTTCTAGCACATGTTCAGAGAAATGTATCAGAGATCAGATTTGTCCAATCAAAACAAAGAGCTGGTTACCAGCACAGACAGAGAGAATGAGAGAGAGAGGGAGTGAAAGCAGGAGGGACCGTTCTCCATCTTTCTCCGCTTCATCCGTTCTCCACTTGTAGCCATCTAAAGCCTAATTACTCAGCCCACGGTCAAGGGTACCTGCACTCTGTGCCACGGCGAAAGGCAGGGGACGCTCTCGTCTCGGCCGCGGCGGCTCGCCAGCTAATGGGAGCTATTTGAGGAAGGACACGCAGGCAGCGGAGCAGATGGGCACCGTGCTATGCCCACCTACGGCGGCCGGCTGACGCACCGCCTGCACTCGCGCCTAATGGAGGGCTTATAAAAGGCAGGCAGCGCCGGCTCAAGCCCGCCACTCAATTTCATTAGCCGCTAATCAGCCAAAGGTGCCCTTGGCTCACAGAAAATAAAGGCCTGTCTGTCTGAAAAAAAGAAAGAAAAAAAAAACCCACAGAAGAGTACTTGGAAAAAAGAGGTTGAAAATGGATGTGTGTTAGCAGGTAAAAAAAAATTGCAAGGTTCCTCAATAGAGGCTTCGCAGGAAAAATTGTGGGAGAGGGAATTTCAGAGTGTGCCAAATGATCTCTTATGTAAAGATCCACAGCCTTCATCAGATCAATGTGTATTTATTTACTGATTTATGGATGTGGCTGCCGCGATTTAGCCTAAATTAATTTTCGACTAGATGTCCAGTCAACACAGGGAATGGAAGATGGTGTTTAAAGAGTGTGCATTCCCTGAGTCTGTCCATTGACAGCAAGCTAGCTGTAGCAAAAAGTCCTGTTCCTGTTAAAGTTAATAGCCCACAAGCGGCACACTAATATTAAGTGGTAGCCACGCACAAATTAATTATTGGTTATTCGGCTACAGTTCCCCCTTTCAGCGGCGGGTCATGGAGGCTCGGCTTTAATTGCCGGAGCATATGGCTGGAAACAGATTTTAGCTGTGAGACCCACACTTCCTGCCACTGTACTTCGCTCGCTAAGATTCATGCCATATTGTCAATGCTGGCAGCTATTGTTCCACTCATTTACTTCATAGAGCTAATTACTCCCTAATAATAACTTTACCTTGGAGTTTTTTCTTTCTCTCTCCTCTGCCAGCAAACCTGCTCACACTACATATGTTAATTATCGGCACATCTTCATTATGTTCAAAAAGCTTTAAGTTCAAGCTGTGCCGCCTGGCGAGAGACTCGGCGTCAGTTCGCTGCCAGCTTTCCACTTTTTCTCCCCCAGTTTAATTTCTTTAAAAAAAAAAATTATTTCTCTTCTTGTGCTCTCCTTCTCCTCCCTCTCTCACGTCAAAAGTCCGGAAGAAAAAAAAGTTCCTCTTCATGTTGTCTTCTGAGCCGCATTATTTTTTCTTTCCTTCTCTATTATTTTCTATTCTTAAGCGGAGAGTGCCGTCTTGATTAGAAGACTCGCGGTCCAGCGCTCCGGGGCTGTTAGATCCACTTCCACTTCATGTTTTTTCGAGTTTATGAGTTTAATAGTCTTTGTCAGATCGTTCCTCCAGACGTCCTCCTGGATGCGTTCAGAGAGCTCTTAACAGACCACACCATCATCATCATCAACATCATCATCATTTATAACAACTGCGTCGCACTGTAGTTGTCCCAGTGCTTTCAAAACACTTGGAAGTGTTTATGTAGTTCATTATTGTAAATGTCAGAGCCTGAGTATTTTTTTTTTGTGATCTAAAATTAAAGAAGCACGTGTTTAGGCACTGATTTTTAATTTTTTTCTCTCACTTGTTTTCTCATTAACACGCTCTTGGCGAAGGGCAACTTCACTTTACGGCTTAAAGATGAATCTTTCAACAAAGATTCCTTCTGTTTGTAAAAGGGAGAGAAAACCAGAGAAAGAAAGAGGCATTATGGAATGCAATAGCCAGCTGTTGAAGGGCAGGATTAGCTGCGTATTTCAAGGAGCCCTGATTTTTATTCTCGGCAGTATTGTGGAATGTTGTGCAGCGTTCAAGACGCAAGAGGCTAAATGCTCGCAATGAGAACCAGAGAAAATGGCCATGAGAAGCGGCGGAAGGATATGACCACAGCAAAGCAAATTAACTGTCTGACCACATTTATAAAGCCTCCTCATGTGTGTGTGTGTGTGTATATGTATCGCCAGCTTGTTGTGGGTAGCAGCAGTGTGTGTAGGCCAGCTGTTGCGGCGATCTCGCTAAAGCGGTTTACAGGACTGCCATCAGATCCCCGCAGGCCAGAGCGCATTGTTCCTTCTCTCAACTCGGCCTGCCTTATTCATCTCAGCCTCGACCTCATTTCTCTGCTCGTTGTTTTTAGATCGCCTGGAGTGCCTTCTTTTTTTTTCTTCACAAACCTGTAGGTTTAGCCAAAAATCTAGAGTGTATCGTGAAGATTTCATTCAACACCGCGTGTTTTGTTCTGTACTATAAATATGGGGTTCATATGATGAGCTAATGCATTTAAATATATTTTATGAAGCCATTTTATGAGACACAAATCACTTCTATCAAATCACTTCCTGTCTAATCACTTACCTAGCCTGCCACGGAGCCGTAGCTTTAGCCGAAGTATTACTAGAGGTAAGTATGACACGTACCTCTAGTATGGTGTTAAATTAAAGGAATAGTCCAAGGTTTTCTAAACTTCTATCTACCGCATCTGTTTGTGTGATTACCACGGACAAGAATTCTAAAACGATAAAAGAACTGATAAAAGAACAGAAAACCTGTTTACTTCAAACTCACCCATTAATGGAAGTCTAAGGGCAATTGTTGAACTCCATCAGTAAATGTTTATGTGAAGCAGATTTTTGTAGAAAGCTTTCATGAATTCTTAAGTCTATGGTACTCGTAAATCTGTGTAGCTCGTCCTTTTAAATTGGAATTAAAATGACTATAAAAGTTTGAAATTATATCTACAAATTATTGAGCTATAATTAATTAGACTGGAAATTTCACGAGATTTACAGAACAGCACCTCTATTACTGTATTCCTCAAATTTACTAGTGCCTGTGCGTGACTAATAGAACCGACGTTATTGGTGCCCCGTGTGAGGAGTTTTAAATTTGCAATATATAGTCTCGTTTTTTAAATAGTCGTTTAATGACTGCCGCAACAACTGCCCTCAGACTTCTATTATAATTAAATTTTTAAGGCAACCGGTTCTCTGTGGATAGAGATTAGGTTGAAAAGCGCTGCAGTATCCCTTTAAGAGTTTGTTTGAAGCATGTTAATTTGTGGTGTTTGGTCTTTCTGTATCAAATTACTAACTCTCACCACAGTATGACATTGCCAGTTCAGCTATGGCTCAGCACCGATCCTGCCTTTATCCATGTTGTTTGTAAAAGGACAAACAGAACCACTGTGTGTTTAAACTTATGCAGGCGCTTTTGAACACACTGACAAGCCTCTAAACTCTACCTGCTGCCCCACGCTAATCTACACATGTGTGTGTGTGTGTGTGTGTGTGTGTGTGTCTGTGGCCTATAAGCAGAGCGTGTGTTCTCATAATCAAATCGGTAAACCTCGGGAGCATCAGCACTAGTGTTTTACATGCCCACATTTGTTCGCACACTATAGCTGGAGCTAACATGACCACAGAGATGCCACAGGATCGTAGCGGCATGCCGAGAAACAGGCAGCACCAGAGGAGCATATGTCCAATTAAGGGACTGAAAGACAGAACTGTAGTGTAGCGTTTGTGATTCCTGCTCGCAGGGGGCCCATCGGAACGTGGTGGGGGGAAAAAAAACAGAAAAGAAAAGTGGCGCTCACGTCTGATTTGATCAGTTCTGGGAGCGGGAGTCCCCGCCGTTTTGTGGTTCACCAAAATGGAGGGGTAATTATGGTGTGGTGAGAAGGCAAGCGGCCCCAGACGCTCTGGTGGGACCGAGAGATTACAGCTATGTAGGAATGAGAGGGAGTTTCAGCTTCCATTCCAACTTCATATGCTTTAACCACTTTAGCTGCGGTAGCAAAACCAAAAGGCAAAACTGAGCCATTTGCTGCGCCCTTTCTGTAACTTTGAATCAGACGCACAGAATGCGGGGCCCCGCTCGTATCCTCACCTCGCCGGCTCTGTCTGCGAGCATCCTCGACGCGTTCACATTCACACAGTCACTGATGTCACTTCTGGAAGCTTTGTGTTTTCCTGGCAGTGCTCTCATCAGTAGAACCATCTGTCCTCTCCTTCCCCGCACCCGTGCGCTTCAGACTCGCTTCTTGCCAAAGTCGCTGGCTTCGTTTTTTTTATTTTTTATGTTGTTGTCTTGCGAGAGTGTGCTTTTTTCTCTCGCTCTCTTTCTCTTTCTTTTTCTTTTTTTAATTTTTGGAAACCTTGTGAAGAGGCATGGCACCTTGCCGAGCGCGGTGGGCCCAGATGTTACAGGAGTTTTTGGGAGCCGCTCCATGTGACGTGGTGGGTTTGGCAGCGATGGGAGTGTCGTTTCGGCTCCTCTTGTCGAGGGGACAGGTGGAGGAGTGTGACTGTGTGTGTGTGTGTGTGTGTTTGTTTGTTTGTTTGATCCCATGTCGTTTTGTCTGTTCTGGCTGCGCCATCAACGCATCTCACCACTGGCCGACATACCGACATTCTCTCTGTCTGTCTCTCTTTTCAGCAGGTCCAGGGTCAGCTGCCACCGCTGATGATTCCCGTTTTCCCGCCAGATCAGAGGACTCTGGCGGCAGCAGCGGCCCAGCAAGGATTCCTCCTGCCCCCAGGCTTCAACTACAAACCAGGCTGCAGTGAGTGTCTCTGCAACAATAAAACCTTAACACACTATGGGCTCTGTTTTTGTCATCCTAATGCATCCTAAGTCTTTTTGTGACCGTCGGCTGAGTTGTTTGGTTACTAAACTGTGCCATTGCTTGTCCATTGCTTGGTACCTTTAAAGGTACGTCCTTCGTACCTTTCGTATCTCTTACCCGGAAAAGTGAATGTAGTGTACCTTTAATTAGAACTTAAGGACGATGGTTGTACTTTAAATTAATTCCAAAGGTACACTACATTCACTTTCCCTAGCAAAAAATGAAAGGTCAAGCAATGGTACAGTTTAGTGGCTTATTTTCTGAGAGGGTGCAGAGAAAGTAATTCAGTCAGTTGTATGTAGTGAGTATTTGGGTCGAGTAGCCTATTTATGTTGAGGTGAGGTGACATTATTAGTCTACATTTACAAAACCAGGTTGTAGAAAATGGGACAGGATTTTAAAGCCTTTGGTTGAAGTGAGAAGAAGGTTGTTTTGGGAGACCCCAACAGGAGGGAACATTAGTGCAATTTTGGACCAAAGTGGGTTTCGAAATACCACCGAAGCGCACCTAACTAAATTAGCTAAATACATTAAATTATGCTTGCACGAAAATTGAGACCTATGTGTTCTTTAACTTTCTATCAAAACTCTCAAACAATAGCTCAGCATCTCAGCTCAAACTGTTGAACTGCTTTTGCTGTTCTGCTTAGAGCCTCCGATTGCGGATTGGCGAAACCAGACGGTTCAGGCCATTGCTCGGCGCATGTTTTATGGCAAGCTCCTTTCCACTGCCTTAAGTTCAGCCAAGCGGCAGCGAGGCCTGTTCGTCTCTTCCACATGACAGACTCTCAGCTCTGGGCTTTTGTGTCTCTGCCTGAGCACTCGAAAAGTACGACTAAGCGAAGGGAGAAAGAAAAGAAACGCCGAAAACTTCCTCTGGGGTTTTATCTTTTTTTTCCTTTTTTTTTCTTTTTTTTTCTTTTTTTTTGGCCGTAGCAGTCCAACTGTGAAGCAATGTGTTGTTTACCGCGAGAGGCGAGCGCGCTGAATGCCAGCAGCGAGCATGCTGAACGTGGAGAGAGTGACCTGCCCCAGGTTGCCACACATTAACACGAACCACCGCCAGGACGTGCATCCAAACACGCCTCATGCAGGCCTCGCACACACACACACAACACACACACACCCACACCTCCCTCCCAAGACGGGACTGGTCCTCGGCTCCAGCTCCGCCCACCGCACTTCACAGTTTCCCAAACAAGTCCACCCCCACCACCACACACACACGCTCCCCCCCCCCCGTTTTAATTACCACTAGCCTCACCGTTGCACACTGCCCAACTTTTTCAATTACGCATGTGGCTTTTTAGTGGCGAGCGAAAGCCTGTCTGAAGCGAAACAAACAAGAGAAACACCAAGTCCCTCCGGCGTGGGCCAGGTCCAAGGGGGGACCCTTGTTCCCACCCGACTTCCCCAGAGCGGGACCGGCGAGTCACAGCCTCCACGCCAACAGCAACATGTTTGCTTTCTTCTCTCTCTTTTTTGCTCTTTTGTTACAGATGTCCCCGGGAGAGCAATAAAATAGCTGGAATACTTCTGTTTGTTTAGGGACTGAGACAAGAGGACAAGGAGGGAGAGCAAAAACACATCATCTCCCCAGAATACATCCTTGAACCAGGGCCAGAGCACTCTCCAGTCTGTTTTTTAATAGCGACGAGAGTTGCCTGGGAAAAAATGTTTTTTGGATAATGGGATGGGGCGTCTGGTTTATTGCTTACTGAGACAGGGTCCTGCTTCCTCTGTTTTTTTTTCTTCAGAGTTTAGAGACAGACAGCGTGGAGTCTAGGTCAGTGAAGACGGTCACAGGGCTGTCCACCCGTCCACGCATGTACACACAATGAGTAGAAATGTGTGTTAAAAGTGCTGATGCTGTGAGAACAGCAGAACGAAGGACGTCACAGCTTTCTGATCTATCTCAAAGGCTGTCTCTGTGATGTTAAACACACGCGGTTCTTCTCACACACTCAAAGGAACCTCAGATTCTGTTCCGTACATCTCATTCCAGTTATGAATCAGCCAAGGCTCACTCATACTTTAGACCCAACCTAGTGATACCAGTAATCGAGTCCTTGGCAGTATTCCCTAAGGCCTCTTGCAGGCTGTGTCCCTACTCCCTTGCTACTTCCCAGCCCTGCCACTAGTGACCTTTCTGCCTGGTAGTGTGATTAGAAAAAAAGCCTATCTGCAGGTGGACGCTAATAAGCCCTTCTGTTCAGGCTGTGAGCCCTGATTCATCCGAGGGCGCTCGGTGGAGCCTGGGACGAGCAGCGAGAGCCCTAACGTCTCCACGTTAATTACCGGACGTCTCTTTATCAACGCCTGCGCCCTCGACCCTTCAATCACACTTTCATTAGAGTGTGTGGTGAGAGCACAAAGGACGGCTTTGCGGATGACAGAGGAATAAAGAGAGCGAGAAATGAGGGATAAGGGTGGGTCTGTGGTTTAGGTAGAGGAGAGAAGATTTTGAATAAGAATGAGAGGAAAGGAGGAGAGGAGAAAAGATGTAGTCACAGGTAAATAACAGCATGAAAATAGGGATGAGTAGTGACAGCAATTCTCTGTTTATTTAATTGTCTTTTAGCTTTGATTTTTCATCACATACATTTTACATCGATTGAATCTCCAGTACCAAAGAACAAACAGAAATCCTTCTATAAATGAAGCTGTTATCTTCATTTGCAATGTGGGGATTACAGGATATAGTGTCACTGGGGGCAGGAAATGTGGAAACGTGATCCAATTGGTTCCACAATTGGATCCGATTCGTTACAGTGACATTTGGGCAGGAACTACAGTCCAATTCGTTACAGTGGCATTTTGGGAAGGAACTACAGTCCAATTGGTTACAGTGGCATTTTGGGCAGGAAATACAGTCCAATTGGTTACAGTGGCATTTTAGGCAGGAACTAGATCTGATTGGTCACAGTGGCATTTTGGGCAGGAACTAGATCCAATTGGTCACAGTGGCATTTTGGGCAGGAACTAGATCCGATTGGTCACAGTGGCATTTTGGGCAGGAAATACAGTCCAATTGGTTACAGTGGCATTTTAGGCAGGAACTAGATCCGATTAGTCACAGTGGCATTTTGGGCAGGAACTAGATCTGATTGGTCACAGTGGCATTTTAGGCAGGAACTGCGATCCGATTGGTTACAGTGGCATTGGAGATGGAAATAGGGGACTGCACAGTTGTCAGACAATAATTGCATAGCTCTAAATTCTTAGAAATAAAGGTTCCATGTCGCACCCTTAAGAGTTCTTCAATTTGTCTTTCTGGGGAAACACTTAAAGGAGAGGGTTCCAAGTGCAACACCTAGAGGAAGCTTAATAATCAAAAGAAATCTTGAGACCCTTTTTTAAGAGTGTAGATAAAAGCAGGCTATGTGGAGAAGCCTGTTTTGCTTTTGGTGGTGTCCAATATCTCATTGTCAGTTTTGTTAAGTTATAGTCATGTGAGTATTCACATGCACAATTGCTGTTTTGGATTGAACATTAGAAGCCCTGGCTCTTATATTCAAAGTAGACGCTTGTATCCAAAGTGGCTATTGAGAGAAAATACAATCAAAGCAACTGATGGTTAAGAGTCTGACTTAAGAGTCCAACCATGGTTCTCTGGTCGTTTTGGGATTCGAACAATCTTCTGATGACTAGCTCAGAGCTTTAACCTCTGAGCCATCACTGTCCCAAAGAAGAGACATTGTGCTAACCTGCAGCCATATGTTTCTTTGCTTCTTTCTCAGATGACCCATACCCCCTTCAACTGATCCCGACAACCATGGCAGCCGCTGCAGCCGCCACACCTGGCCTCGGACCCCTTCAACTCCAGGTGAGATTTGTGTGCAAGTGTTAGTCTGTTTGGCTACGTCTCGTCATGGATACAGCATCCTGTTCATATACCAACCACCACACGGACCACCAAAGAGCTCATAGAATAGAATGCTCCTTTATTGTCGCATATACAAGTACAGTACAGTACAGTGTAGTGAAATTGATTCTTCGCATATCCCAGCATGTTGGTAAGCTGGGGTCAGAGGTCAGGGTCAGCCATGATACAGCAC
>JAOUQW010000014.1:12706328-12720952 GCA_028565825.1 Olivaichthys viedmensis
CTATTTGTTTCTGTGTGTGTGTGTGTGCGTGCGTGTGTGCGTGCGCGTGTGTGTGTGTGTGTGTGTGTGTGTGTGTGTGTGTTTGTGTGTGTGTGTGTCTGGTGTGTGTCACTCCTTGGCTCAGCTAGTCTAGAAACTCTGACTGACAGGAGCTGGTCCTGTAATAGAACTCAATTCTGAGAGCAAATAAAGCAGTCTGATTCAGTGGACTGGACACAGACTGTATCTAACACATACACACACACAAACACATACACACGCACACACACACTGCTTTAGCTCATCTTCCAAATGGGAGGGTGCGCTCTAAGGGGGCGAATTGAGTCATGCTCGGGTACACACACATCCAGGATCCTCGGTGGAGGTAATTGAACATAAATGACCAACAAGACCTTTATTTTATCGCCTTTTCCCCCGGCCCTGGTGCAGCTCTACACACACACACACACACACACACATCCCGCACAGGGGTGCATAATGTTTACTGATCACAGAGCCCTGAAAATCCCTGTTGGTCAATGCATGTGTGTATGCACTTATACAAGCTCAAGTCATGTTTATCATGTTTACTTGCGATACAGGGGATATAACGACAGATAAGAAAGCTGTGTGTGTGTGTGTGTGTTGTATGTGTTGTATGTGTTATGTGTGTGTGTGTCTATATTAGATAGACAAAAGTACAGTAGAGTTTGTTTTTCTGGATAGAGATGTATAAGTCTGATATGGCTGACAGAAGAGTCTGGCGATGGGGCTGATGGAAATAGAAAGAACGAAAGACAGAAGACAGAGAGAGATGGATAGAGAGAGAAATAGATGGAGAGAGAGAGAGACTGCCACGGCCATTTGCATAAACCAGTCTTTGTTTCCTGCTGGTGGCTGGCAGCCAGAGAGGAACAGAAGGACGGAAGTTTTACTCACAAACAGCCACTCGCTTTCCAAATCTTAAAGAGAAAGACACAATTCAAAAAAGCGCCCAGTTTTTTGTTTTGTTTTTTCTCATGCACACATATTCGCTCTGGATCCTCGTTCTTTCCCAGGCAAATTTTTAAAAAGAAGAAGAAAAACGTGGCTCCTTTTTCTGAAATCTTCAAAAATGTTGTTCAAAAAAAAAACTTGCAGAAGCTTTACTTCTCGCCATGGCTGTACATTTTAAGCACATCCTAAAGCTTCTCCAGGCTTCGTTCAGAAACATTTGTTTTAATCTGCCAAATAACAATAATGTACGACAGTACCATTATTATAATTTTTTTAATTCATTGGAGGCTTTATAGAGTTTGGATTCTGTTAATATTTTTAATCAGTGTCTCGCTATTTTCTTCACTTGAGCAAAAATCTTGGAATTATGGGCCGTCCTGGTATCATGCAAGTTTGACGGGGACATAGTGGTAACGTTAGCTAGCTAGCTTGTTTACGAGCGACAAGTGAGGCGAAAGCAGTTCCTTTATTTTGGCCCGCCCCCTTGTTTTCTATTGGCTTACAACCCCAAGGTTTGCCAAATCTGCAAAGCGAATTCCTCTTTTGCATCCAGTCTCCATTTACATTAAAGTGAATTGGCGTTTGGTCTCACTGCTGCTTTATCCATCAGCGATTCCCCATTTTTCCCATGATGCCCCACGCTGATGATTTGTTTTCTGTCCTCCGTTGGCCTGGAGATTCACAACTTCTTCCTCTTTCCCCAAACCCATTTAGCACTTTTTCACCTTGTCGTAAAAAACACGTCTCCTTTTTCCATCACCGAGCCTGACCCCAATGGAGAGTGGTGGGGCTGTTTTCCCACAATGCACCTTGGCAGTTGCCATCTCACCTTCGGGGCTGCTGATAGCTGTTAGCGGTGGCCCCTTGAGGCCCAAGTGGAGGGACGTGAAGTGACAGCTCCGTCCCCCAGCACAAAAACAACCATCAAGCTCTTTCTGCTAATGGCCAGGCTGGCGTTTTTAGCCTGCATCCTTTTTTGTGTGTTTGTGATGATGTGAGTGTTTGGCATATTCATTTATTCATGGATTTTTCTCTCTTCTCTTCTCTTCTCCTCTTCTCCTCCACCTATCCTTGACTCTGTGTCCCCGCTCCATCTCCTTCTGTCCTCTATGTCTCTCTCGGAGCAGCAGCTGTACGCAGCTCAGTTGGCAGCCATGCAGGTGTCTCCGGGGGCCAAGCACGGCACTGTGCCTCAGCCCAACCTGGCAGCGGGAACACACTCGCCTACCAGTGGCCAGAGTGAGAAGAGCAGGGGCAGCCCAACACCTAAGGCCAAGGTACGACCGGGATCCAGTTCCACTCTCATATATGTTAACTCAGCATGCCTGCGTGCTTTGCTGTCATCTATACATACACATCATGTGCACAAGGGAATTGTGTTTGTGTCCTGGCAAAAATTATAAAAGTCTCCTCTATAACGTGACTAATTATAACTACCGGTTGGCATGTGTGCCTCTTAAATACGCAGTAGCATCTTAAAGCACCGAATATGGTGCTGTCCGTCAGTTGCTCTTTGGTATCATTTGATTCTTGTGCCTCCACCTTAGAGCAGGTATGTGTGGAACAGAGGAGGAGGCTGTGTCTAATGGAGCAAAAGCAGAAGCTCCATGAACATCAGGCGCTGCAGGGATAAAAAGGCTCCACCATGGCTGTTCTCGCCTCCCGCTGAGCTGGTGGTCAGCCTCGGGGTCTGGTTGCCCCAGAGAAGCCCGATCCGTCCTGCCCACTGCACATTTGCACGACCCGCGGGGCACCCGCCGCTGAATAAACATGTGTTTAGCGCTCTTGCTCCTGAGCCTCCATCAAGGCCCAGATCAGAGAGTGGTGTCTGTTTGGACAGAGAGAGGACGATGTCTGGCTCTGAACCATATGTCTTTCAGAAGTAGGTCCCTTTTGACGTACAAATGTCAAATTCTCTCTGGCAATCTACGAACACAAATGCAGACAAATGTGGCTGCTAGTAAGCTACGAGATAGGCAATTCATTTGGATTTGTAAACATACTAGCAGGTGAAAATTATTGGTGGTCTGACGGGAGGTATAACCCCCCCTGTTTGGTAAGCCATGTTTGTCGAAACTTGTGAAAATCTGGTGTTGTGAACAGGATAAAATTTGGCGAAATAAGGGACCCCCTTGCGAATGGGATGACCTTGCCCAAAAATGCTGCCTACCTAGGGAGCTGTCTTCCGATTGGGATGCAGCGACTCTCCTTTTTATCCCGCTCCATAAATTTCTCCCTTTCTCTGTCTCACTCTTTCTCACTCTCTCTGATGAGTTGCAGATGCTATCTGAATTCCAGGGGGCGCTTGGGCACCTGGCCCTTGACCTGAGATAGTATAGTGGTCATCGATTGGCTGTGGCCCCCCGCCAATCATCCTGTGAGGGGCTGCTGGGTAATGAATACAGCTGCTGTGGGCCTCTTCTTGCCCTATTAGCATTTATATGGAGTGGCTGGAGACAGGAGACAATGAGGGATGAGGACTAGGGTAGCTGAAGTGGTAGTGCTGCTTCTGATGACGACTTTGATGATGGATAGTGCCTCTGCTAAATACAGACAATCCACCTATTAACCTGCAAGGACCTCCTTCTTTTACCATCTCTTACTGTCTATGTTTACATGCAAAGATTTTCAATTCAAATTAATTTAATCCGATTGCCGATTCCGAGTATACTGTTTACATGCACCCTAAACTCGGCACTCAGTTGATAAACTCTGTGTACATGCATGTTACATGTAATCCAGGCCAAATTTGTGCACGTGCTAGGAGCTGCATTTAGCATGTAAGTCCTGTCAGAGTAGTTTTTAGAGTCTTAAATATGTCAGTCGCGGCAAAACGTACAACAAAAGTCCTTATTTGTTGTGTCCTATTCAACCTCACAATTATTTTTTTAATCTTTTTAAATGTGTTACGTTTTTTGCACCCAACAAGCATTGTTGCGCAAATGCACACACGCAAAATGTACACAAAGCTTCAAAGGTTTACAGGACGAATACTCTTTTGTGTAATGGATTGTTAAATAGATTTTACACCTTCTTCCATTAGTTAGAAATATCAGTTAGAAGCTCCTGTGTCCCACCCAAACCTGGAGTTGCCCTTGAGGACCCAGAGGGTAGCATGTATATTTAAGGGCTGCCCTGTCCCAGGGATCTCTCTGCCCTTTATTCCTCTTCTCTCTCTCTTGTTTCTGTTCTGTCTCTCTGTCACCTTTTCTCTCATTCCTGTTGGAGCAGTCTGTTGTGTATCACACAGCTGTTTGGACTGAGGCACACATGGCTTAAGTGCTTTACCCTGAGGGGGTGGTCCACAGCTCAGGTGTGTCCACACACACACACACACAGACCTCCCAAGCCTCCTGTCAACTCCAGAATTATTGGTACCTTAGCAAAAATGGTAACACTTTACTGTAGGGAAGTGTTCAGAAGGCTGCATGACACCTACATAAGACCTTAATGACAACTATATCTTTTCAAACATCTTCCTTTCTGCAAAACACTGGTTTCAAAATTATCGGCACCCCCACAATTCATATTTGGGGAAGCCTCCCCTGGAGATATACCACCATTAATATCACTAAGCCTCTTCCTGTAATGTCTAACGAGGTTGGAGACACTTGTAGAGGGATCTTGCACCCTTCTTTATACACGTTCTTATGAGAATTGTTTTTTTGTTATAAGAAATGTGAGCAATTGTTGGAGTGGAATAAAATTTAAAGCATTGTGTGTAATGTTCATTTTATACAATAAGTTTTGTTCTTGAAGGGTGCCAATTATTCTGGAGTTGACTCTATATGCACAGATATGCATAGAAAGCATGCATATGGACACATATTTCATTATACTACCATTAAATTTAGACTATCAAGATTTGGTAGCTCCCCTATCGGAGGTTTGTGAGTTCAAATCTTGTGATGCCATCCGTTGCTGGTAGTCTGAGAAAGCATAACCCTCCCCAGACTGGTAGCTGTCATGTGATAGAGGAAAACAAGCTAGTGGGTGGGAATAGGGAAAATGACTAAACTGGGAGAAAACCGGATAAAAACAAGATTTGGTAGCATTTCAGAAACCCACAGACATCCCTATATAAGTTAGTTTTTGTGCGCACTTGTCACTTCGTTGCAAACGCACAAACCTGCCCATGTCATCAAGGTTTCCCTCAAAGGTTGTACACAAAGGGATTGTGTAATTCTGGTGCTCCTGCTCCCAGACTTTGCTACAGGCTCCCGTGGGCGTGCGGGCTATAGGATGTATAGGTTCATGGCCAGTCTGTGGGTGTAAATCTGTTCTGTTAAGACTGCAAGCTGACCACAGAACTACTTGGCAGAGAAGAGGAAGAACCAGAGAAGGCAAGTGTTGCTGAGTGTGTTTGTGTATGTGACAGGCTGCTCCTGTAGACAGACACGATTAGGACAAATAGCCATGCACACACACTTGTCTCAGTAATTGAAACGTCAGGCAGGGTGATAAGAAGCAGGGCAAATGATGTCACTTACATATGTCAGCACTCTGGCAGGGAAAAAAATAATAAGACATCCACTTGCTGCATATCATTGTCCTACCAGGCTTTTGCTTAGCTGTGCTAGCATAGATACAATACTTTAGTTAGCAACCTGGGCTTATGTAGCCTGTGGTTTCTGGCATTTAGACATCATGGCTAATGACCCTTTTTTTGTGTAATTAACAAAGTAATTATGGCTTTAGCAAGCATTTTCGATCTAATCCACTCTTTGATCTGGGTCTTCTCCATAACAGGAGAGCCATGTCAAGGATTGTGTGTGTGGCACAAACCAAACCTGGCCTAGCCAAGCACACGGCTTAGCCAGTCTCTCCCAATTCACCCCTCAGAAGCTTAGTCACATTGGCTAGCATCCCACTCAAGGATTTGCCTCATGGAAGAACAATCCGACAGCAGGGAAGCAGAGGGAGGGCGCGAGGGAACGAGGCATTATCTGTAATAAATATTCAGTTCTACCTCGTTGATTCAGTGGCAAGCCCAACACGAAAAGGGTCAGAATACAGTTTTCTGCGTAAGTCCTTCTTAGTGTTCCTCATTCATAAAGAGCCATTGTACCACAACGACATCGAGAGGAGAATATCCCTCTGGTTTCTGTAATGAGGACAATCCTGTTAGGGCCCATTGCCGTAGAAGTGATGAGGGGAAGGTCTTAATCTAGTTCCCCAGCCACTTAAATCCAGCTCTCTCTGCCACAGAGGCTAGATGGACTTCACCGATGCAGTCAAAAGGGGGTTTGAGAGGTCAAAAGAGACAGGAAAAGCGCAAAAGCGGTGTAGTTTGTGCTGTTTAGGAATCCCGAGCTGATTTTGCAATGGTTATGGGGGTTCATATCTGCGACTTCAAGGAGTTCAATTTCCATTACGGACACAAGACATCGTCGTAACTACTGAGCCAGGTGTTGGAGCAGATGTTGCGCGCTCTAGGTTAATGTGCATGCAGCTGAGATTATACAGTACCGTCTAGTCGAACCTGCCTTGTCAGCCTAACAATGATTGACAGTGTTGATTCATACCAACATGAGTCCATCCAATCATCCCAGCAGGTGGTCTCTTACCATGGTTTCTGAGCATCTTCTGCTGCTGCTGCTTCGGAGTCTCGGAATGCACAGGTCATTTGGTACTTAAACATTGAGAAAGGTTAAAAGGGCCTTGATTTCTTCTGGCAGCCAGGCCAAGTCTTCATTTTAATTGTGTTGTCTGGATCGGGCAGGGTGGGGATGCATCTGCTGTAGCGTGATCTAATTGACCCGCTCGGTGTGAGGTGGGGGCTTCCGGTGATGTGATTAGGGCAGCAGCGGGGCTCATATCTAGGCAGTGATTAACGTGATCAGATGCCTCCACATGGGTTGATGTCCACATGGCCAAACACTCTCACAATTGGCCTGATATGAAGGTTGCCACCTGAAGTCGCCATCTGATTTCCCTGAGTAACAGATCTACAGTGCACTATACACTCTTAGAAAAAAATGGTTGCTTGAGGGTAATTTGGATGGTTAATGGTTCTAGCTTTCTAAATGGGGTACCTGGAACTTCCTAAAGGGAAACCCTCCGTTGTCAGGTTCTAGACAATACCTTTAAGGGTTCCCCTAGAGGGACACACAAAGGGAGCGATATCTAGGCAATGATTAACGTGATCAGATGCCTCCACATTGGTCGACGTCCACATGGCCAAAAACTCCACAACTGGCACGATATGAAGGTTGCCATCTGATTTCCCTGATTAACAGATCTACAGTGCACTATATACGCTTAGAAAAAAGGGTTCCTCAAGGGTTCTTTGGATGGTTAAAGGTTCTAGCTTTCAAAGGGGGTACATGAAACCTTTTCTAAAAAAGGGGTTCCCCCAGACCAAACCAAGGAATGGTCTTTGTCTTGGTATATTTGACATACTGAACAAACTGTTAAGATGCCATATGGCGATTCTTGCGGCATTTGAAGTGAACACATACTGTATATGGTGCTTGAGCTTTCTCTAAAGAGGCACAGTAGTGGTGAATGTGTACCATTGTGTGTGCATGTATGTATACAAGCATGCTCTTTTACACGTGTGCTATTGCATGACATCACCTTTATCAAAGTTGCTAAGAAACTATGGATACATTGCATGGAAACCTTAGCAGTGTGTAGTCAAAATCCAGAATTCAGATCTGATCAGCTTGCCCTTCCATGTGTACCTTCTTATCCTCGTTCCTTGGCCTCATGTGACGATCGTGTCCTGCTTACCTTCCTTTGGCCTGTGGTTGGTTGCTTTGGTTTGCCGGCCGTTATGATTGGCGCCCTAGTCGCCGAGGATCACGCCGGGCCAAACGTGTTGCTGTTTTGCCTTTGCAGGACGAGGGCGCTCAGCCCCTGAATCTGTCATCCAAGCCTAAGACATCCGAGAGCAAGTCACCCACCTCCCCCGCTTCCCCACAGGTCCCTGCCATGAAGCTGGGCCCCGGATCCATGAAGCACAGCGCCCCCTCCAGCATTGGAGGACCTCTACACCGAGTCAGCTCCATAGGTAATCACGCCATCATATTTTCATATTTCTTCGCATTTTCATACTGCTGTTGTGTAAACCTATTATACGCCTACACACGCCACTCGGCAAAGCCACCCCATTGTAACATAATCCTTCAATTGCACATTTTCCTTTATCAGCAGTCAAGAGCATTTGTGTTCTCTTAGCATGTTAATTGATGTTACATTTTTGGGTCTGCGGGGTTTAATTTTGCCGTAGGGCGTATTGTCAAGCATTTATTAGAGTTTAAATGTGAAGAGAGAAGAGGGGGAGAGCTTGTTAGGTAGCAGGGGAGAGAGAGAGAAAGAGAAGAGACTACGCAGTGTTTATTCAGTTGTATTTTGAGAAGCTGAATAGAGACACACAAGGAGCTTGTGGCATCCTGTACTGGCAATGAGATTAGACAAGCCTCTTATACAACTCTGTTACCACGCACGGCACAAACAACCTGCATTAATGCCACAATAACACAATATCCTCCCCGCCCTCCTCTCATCCCTTCGCCACTCTTCACCGTTTCAGAGTTCTTCCCCTGTAATCGCTGTGTTTTTCAACAAATCCCAGGATTTAATAGCAGATTAGTGGGCCAGATGTTTTTTGTTCTGAAAAATGGATTAGAGGGTAAAGTTTTTTTAAAGCAGGAATCCTGTAGAACATGTTGAGACAAGCCGGCGGTTTAGCGCACAATTAGAGCGGACCTTCTGCGCCACGATCTTTCCATCTGCTGCATGTCTAGGGGAGGTCAGGGAGAAGATTCAGAAGCTCGTGCCCGCTATGACATAAACTGACATTTTTAGACACATTTCTGTGTGTTTCTTGTGCTAACACCTGTGCCCTTCTTGCCATATCTGCGCCTCTCTGTACCCATCATCCTCTCTCATTGATTCATTCTGAGGCCACAGGCTCGCTCCCTTCCTCACTATGTAGTGGGTATGCAGTGGCCTGCTGAGGAAATGCCCTACATAGACTTTTGGTTGACATTATGAGCTCATTCAGTGCAATCGGGAAGCTTGGGAATAGAATTTGGGCTCAGGTTGCTAGGCCATTTCCTATCTCCCAGTTATATGGGTCACATTTGATCCTTTTTCAGTATCCCTCTCGCTCGCCCACTCTGGGTTTTCCTTTTTCCTGTGAGGTCAGTTCCCTGTCCATACACACGAGTCCCTCTGCGTCCAGTTTAGACTCAGTCACTTCAGCAGCTTTCCTGCATCTGACTTTCACTCTGCTTTCATATCACACGGGAGCGCTTAATCCGGCACAGCATTAGAGAATGAATTAGGCCAGATAAAGAGCCATAATCTGTCACAGGTCTTTATTAGATCTAACCAGGGAGAGATGTAGAGTCAGATACAGCACCACGTGCTCGGATGACTAAGCTGCAGGAAATAATGTGAATATTATCTGCAAAAAGACTTCGAGAAGCTTCTTTGATATACATCGAGACAGATGTTCCAGCGTGGGCAAATTAGCAGTCTTTTGCTTTCAAAGGAGTCCTCTCGTGTTGTTTTTTTTTAACCTAATCTCTATCTATCACATCTGTAATGTACGTGCGATTAACACAAACTAGAACATGTTTCCTTGTACTGAAAAAAACTCAGAAAAGCCTTTTACTTAAAACTGACTTCTCAGGGCAGTTGTTGAGGGCAGTCAATAAAAGCGAAACACAAATACAATTCAGTCAAACGTATTTGTAAAGGAAGCACAATTTTTTTTGAATTTGTCCCTAAAAAGAGAGGGGGTTACTTTTTCAGACGGCCCATGGTAATCACAGATACGCTACAGATAAAGTAGATAAATATTATGTTGAAAAACGCTCGTGTATTTCTTTAATAAGGAGTAATTTTAATTAGGAGTAATGTTTTTCTCTTCAAAAAACAACACAAGCTTTCCGACAATAAACCCAGACTTAGAAAAAGAGACGCTGTGCATTTATTTCATTCTGAGGAAATCTCTTTTTTCCACAAGAAGTGACGATATTTTTATGAAATTTCCAAATGGAGGGTGAAGATTTGTGAAAATGTAGAGCAATGTTGTTTAAACTCTGCTTTTATTTCCTAAAGTGTGTCTGCTGCAGGAATCTTCATTTACAGCTGAAAATAAGTAGTCGTTTTTACACTCTTACTTAGGACCATATGTGTAGGTACATTGGACAACTCGACTGCCGTGATCCCTCATCATGCTTTAAGAGAACGACAGAGTTAAGTGTTGGGGAAACCTAACACTGATGGATAACCCAGCTTTATCATTCCCTACCTCTTGTGTTTGCACTCTTTCTTTTTTATCCCCCCCACCCCCCTGGTATTTTTTCTGACCACAGTGTCGTCTGGATCTGACTCAAAGAGCTGGCAGTCAAGTGGTCAGTGTGTGTGCTAATGCGTTCTGCCCACAGCACGCCGTATGCTAATGTCCTGGGCCCAGAGGCTCGGCAGTGCATTAGTGCTGGGTGGCCTCACCTGGTGTCCCTCTATTAAAGTTAAAAAACACACTCCACAGACACACACACATACACACACCACACGCTGGGCCTGTTTTATGAAATGTAAGCCTATTGAACCAGTGTGAAAATCATTTGTAGCGCTCTTACATTTCCACTTGCTCCTGCTTATGTATATTACACATGCAAATGCAGCAAATCGCCGTTTCTCATTGCTATCATTGCAATACAATGCAAGTATATGTGCATTGATATAAGATTAAATGACACTTTTACATTTGCTTACATTTGCTGTGAGAGTAAAAACCAAAGAACCCTGTAAGTAAACGGGTTTGTGCCGGCTTCAGGAGCTACGACTGCAATCTCTAACAGTCTCACACACAAACCCATACATGAGGCCTTTGCACACAAAAATGCATGTAACACATTCTGTGTGCACAAGTGTCACGTCACGTTATCCAAAAAAAACGTATGCATACTTTACCCTTTTTTCACACAAAAAACAACAATTTTGCATCATAGATCATTAAAAAAGTTCAGTAGACTAGTTTAAGAGTCATTTTAATTGTGGAGGGAAAAGCACAGAAAAAAGTGTGGAGCTTATTTATAAATTTAAGAGCTTAACCCGAACAACAACTGTTTTTTAGACATATTTCCACATGTCGGTATAGCAATGTGACACATAAATAAATTAAAAAAAGACATTGTGATTATGACCTGTTTTTTTTATAAATTGGTCAGTCGGTTTTGAACAGATGCAAAAAACAAAACATCTTGGTTTGATTTTAAAAAACGACACACTGTTGCGGAACTACATTTTCATACTCCGTGTTCAAGCGCATGTTTCGAATTTTTGTCCTACAAAAAAATAAATAATTGACGCTGCCTGTGTGCAATGGTCTTTAGCCCCGTACTCACGCATGCCTCTTTTTACCTGTCGTCCCTCCAGACCTGCTGTCGTCCATCACTTCGGGAGGATACCTGAACGACCACGAGGCCGTGACCAAGGCCTTCCACGAGGCACGGCAGATGAAGGAGCAGCTGAAGAGGGAGCAGCAGGTTCTGGACGCCAAAGTGGCAGCGGTTAACAGCCTCGCCCTGAACAACGGACGCTCAGAGAAGGTCGGCTTCCCGTTCAGTCGCTCGTACACACTCGGTTCATCACACAATTTAACTTGGGCCACTTTTTTAAGTAAGCTCGAAACGTTTTGGTGGGTTTGTAGCTCTTTTTAGTGTTAAACAGGAAGATTGGAGGACTCGGTCGCTCATTCACGCATTAATTTGCTCACTCAACTGGCAACAAGGCTGAAAGAAAGACGGAAAATCTTAATTAAATGTAACCAAAGGTGTTTATTCACCAAAAGTGGGTGGTGAGGAAGAGACATTAGTAAACACAGTCTCTGACAGCAGATTGAGCTGGGATTATTTCAGCACATGTGGTGAATATGAGAATTTAAGAGATGTGATACACTTATGAAGAGGAACATGGTTGCGGTGATGCAGTCTGTTGATTTTTGATGAATTTCATGGCTTTATGTCTAAAGAGAAGGGAAAGTTTAAGCAATGTTTAAGTGTCTGTAGAGCATAATACAGCACTGAGTAAAAAAACACAGTATATATATATTTTAAAAGTCTGAATACCTCCCCGTTTCCTGCTTTTTCTCCTCCTATTCCGTCTCTGACCCTCTTATTCAGGGGATCTCACACTTTTTTTGCAGCCCCTTTCAGTGTAAAAATATCCTCAGACCCTCTTATAATCGCAGCACAGATTTATTCTATGATAATCACCTAAATATTAGGCACATTAGGCAAATATGTCCCATCATATTTATTTACTGGAGCCCATTAGAGCTTTTTAATTCCTGAACTTTTCACCCACAGAAACCCAAACCAGTCCCACACCATGTTATAATGTAGATTAAAAACATTTTGCATCACATAAATAGCACTTTTCTTAGTTTTATTGACCTCTTAAAGTACCAGATTTACATTCCTCGCTCTCGTAACCACACACCTTCACTATTATTTTCACTGTAGTTATTGGATAATGTGCTTTAAGATGAATAGCTGGATAACAAGCTGCGATAAAATTGCAGTTAGATTCAAGTTCATGTTATTGATGGTTGCTTTTAAAGTATCGAGCTTTAGATTAGGAAATACGGGAATACATGAGTGTCACTGGCGTAATTTTTAACTCATTTAATTTGATGATACCAGTCAATTAGGCTTCGAACTATGAAATAACTATATAATAACTTTATTAATAGTTAATAACAACTATATTAGTAGAACTTGATTTCACACAAAAAATCCAATTGTGCACTCCCTGGGTTTAAGAACCACATCTCTAGTTCTAGTTTTCTAGAACCTGGTGTGCTTTAAAAGCATTAAATACAAGATATTCATGAATGTGACCCCTTAAACTCTCATATTATTATTCAGCTATTTATCTCAAAGCTTTATTCAGTAACTACAGTGAAACTAATAGAAAAGGTACAGTTGAGTGCTTTGTAGACCCTTGGGCCAAAATGAGGAAGACGTTTTATAGACGTTCCTTTATTATCACAAATAACAAAATGGTTGAATGAAACATTAAAAGTGGAAAAAATCTAAATGGTATGTGTTCAAAAGTTAAAAGCAATTCCCTTTCTGAATGTGACGTCACTTCCTGATATAACTGTATAACTGATTTCTGATTAAAACTACATCCGAAAAAAGTTTAAATCTTTCGTGACTGCCATTTACATTTTAGACCCATCTGTTTACCCATAATACACATATTATCTGTGTTAGAGGCTCCTGATTGTAACCGAACCATCGGTGTTAAAGCTAAGCTCACGTCTCTCGAGCCGATTACACACTGCTGACGTGTAGACGTAGGCCTCAGCACACACGCCTGAGTGAAAGAGTATCTGCATCCAGTCCTCCTTCATGAGCTTTCCTGTGTAATTAAAGTATCTTCAATGTTCAACAACAATCGCTTTAAGCATTAGAGTATCATTTTCTATCCTGCACACCACTGTTGCTTTCTCTCTCTCTCTCTCATTTACTCCGTATGTCTCTCTCTCTCTCTCGTGTTATATCCAGGGAGAAATTGTCTCTCAGCTGAAACATTCATTTAAGCCCCACTCACTAACCCGGAATGAATAATTAAATCTAGATGGCTCTGGAACGGTTGTAATGCGTTTCATTACAGCGCCGCGGCTCGCCCGGGTCACTCTCTAATGGCGAGCACCCTCTCCGGGTGTGTGTTTTAAAGATGCCACGTGTTTACGATGGAGTCTAATCGACTAATTAAGCCCCAGATGCAGCTCCGGGGGGGAGGGGTCTTGTGTTTGTGTGTGTGTGTGTGAGGATGTGTTTGGAGAGAGGCAGAGGTGTCGCATGGAAATGCGTGCCCCAGCTACATTAGGCATGTAGATGCAGAGTTAATCTCCCTTTTATTGGGTGTAATAAATACCCACGAGGCCGTGCGGTCCCACTCGCTCGCGTCTCTAGAGCGCCGTTTCTCTCTTTAATGCGTTGACCTCGGGGGCCGAGAGACAGAGAGAGAGAGAGAGAGAGAGAGAGAGAGAGAGTATAGTAATGCATGCAGCTAAATTTGAGGGAAATTTTAGGAAAACGCACAGCTGCGATCACTTGCACGTGGAAAATGAAATTACATTTACATTTATTTGAAAATGTAAAAATGCAAAAATGCCATGTTTGGTTAATTGTTCGATAGAGACACTGACTGGATTGTGTGTGTGTGTGTGTGTGTGTGTGTGCAGGAGAAGGCAGCTCTTGAGAGCCTGAGTCAGCAGATGAAGCAGTCAGAGGAGAACAAGTTCACTCACGCCATGATGGACTTCGGCATGAGCGGCGACTCTGACGGTAAAATATGAATCGTCTTTACTGTCTTTATGTCTTAGTCCTATTCGTTCTATTCAGCATTTTAAAGTCCTCCTGATCACGGCATTTTAAACAAATTTCTTTAAAAATCTATGTAAAATAATAAATTGTTAATATTTTTTAATGCCCAAGAAATGACAAAAAATGGCCTAGGAACATTTCTACACCTTTACCCTCTTTAAAAATGCCAGGATCTATAAATATACATAAATATGTAATTTGGAAAAGCCCCCCATGTCCTCCTGCCATCGCTAATAGCCTAATATTACTAATATTGGCGAAGTAAGCTAGTTTACTAGCAGTTACTCG
>JAOUQW010000014.1:12734709-12750329 GCA_028565825.1 Olivaichthys viedmensis
ACTTGGATTCATCAGTAAACAGGACTTTTATCCAGTGATCCACTGTGAAATGCTGCTATGTCTTAGCCCATGCCAAGAGTTTGGCCTTATTTTCCTTCCTGAGAAGTGGTTTAGAGACCCTACTTGTCCTTTGAGAGCACTACTAGCTAGCCTTCTTTTGACACTACTTTTGCTGATTGGAGTCTCTCGTTCTAAACACTCCAATAAACCGTCAGTGAGCGCTACACTGATAATACTATTGCTTACAAAACTTGATTTGACCAGCTACACACTCAAAATAAATAACTAAAAGCAATTGTTTTTTAAACACATATCTTTCATCTTCTATGTAATTGTATGTAATTGTATGTACTATGCCTGTGCTGTGTGTAGCCTCGCTAGCAGGTTTTGTTGTCTTTTCCCCCTCAAATGTTATTAAATTGCCCCGAAAAAAATGCCCTAAAACGCATTTCACAACGAGTAGAAAGCTAAAATTAGTCTTATCTTGACAGTCATCAGTAATCTAAAAAAAAATCATCTCGCTACAAATATATATATATGTATGTATGTACTGTATGTGTGTATGTATGCGAAACCCACATGAACCAGTTTCAGCTAACTAGCCTGCTACTGTAATAGCCTAAAGGCAGTAAACAGATTGATGTTGTAGTGTTCACGTTGCCATTGAAAGTTATCAGTAATAGACATCTTAGAAAATATCACCAAAAAAAAACAAATTTTTGTGTAGGAACCCAAGCATTTGCTCCATCAAGCACTAAAATAATTTAACACTCACAAGTCAACGCTCAAATACGACCTATCAGCACTCCAATGCAAGTAATCAGCCGTCATGGTGAAAATCTTAAGGGGTGTGTGCCCACATTTCAGTGCAGCATGATCCAGTCGTTAAATTAAACTGAGCTTCCCCAGCTTTGGTTTATGTGAATGGCATGTGGAGCTGAGCGCCGGTACTCTAATTGGATGGAAATGTAAATCATAGCATGGTGCATTGTTGAGAATAATAATAGTGATGATACTGTTTCACAAATGCTTACATTTCAAAATTGTAGAATATTTTCCTTTAGTCAAGGCGATTTGTAAACTGATGTATATGCTGTATATATTAGATCATAAAAGCAGAAGGTGTTCATTTAAAGGTTTTACTGTATCATTTATCAAACAAGAAACTCATGAAGAAATAATGCTGAAAACTTTAGGCCTGGCCACACATCTGTAGTTTAGTTAAACTAAACCCTTAGCACAGAAACAAGAATCTAGAAAAGTTGTTTTAATCACATTTTCACAATATCAATGTTGAGTACTCCAGATACTAACACAGAAATTGGACGGTACGAAGTAGGGCTCCCTCACCTCCTAAACCCCAATTTAACCCCTGAGTATGATTTCTCGCAGAGGCGTGGTAATCTGGTCTCACGCAAAATGCGTAAGAATTCTGACGTGATTTCACTGGACGTTGGAAGCTCTGATAATTTAATAATCCTGCCCCCTAACCCTCAGCCTGACCAATTGTAACTTTTCGCCTAAGTTAGCTGTTTGTGTAAATTTTTCATGACTTTCAAATTGTGAAGCCATGTCGATTGTGGAGCAGTGAACATATGGTAGAATGCAAAGGTTTGTGTACCCTGTCACGGTGAGGCGTCTGGGGCCTGGGGCACGCCTTCTACGGCGTCTGGGACCGAGGGCACGCCTTCTACAGCATCTGGGGCCAGGGGCACGCCTTCTGCGGTGTCAGGGGCCTGGGGCATGCCTTCTGTGGCGTCCAGGAACGGGGATATGCCCTTCGAAGGCTGGCTGCCTTCGTGGTGCGGCTTGCTGTGTCCATCTTTGGGGTCTTTTGTTCTGTCATGGTGAGGCGAGACGGGGAGGCAGGACACAGGTGCAGAGCCGTTTTACATACATTTATTCAATTTAACATTTACTACACTGACTTTAAACACACATGGCGTGACATATAACAGACACACAACGAAAGACAAAGCAGGACGGGTACACAGGGATATTTATGCAAACGAATTAGGGAGACTAACGAGACATAGGTGGGATTAATAACATCATGAGACAGGAATCGCAAAACGTAAATACGAGGAGCAGCGCAAGGCGGCTTGCGCGTGACATACCCTTCAATCAGAAAACACCATTAAATGAATGCGTAATTCTGTTTTGTAGATAAACTGTAAATTAGAGGCACATTTTTCATTTCCGCACCCAGACACCAAGGGGGATACAAACTTTTGCACACAGTTGTAGCTACAAGTAACCCCACCCTGGTTCAGGAATAAGCAAGAAGAGAGACAAGCGTGGAACCGATTGAGACAGAAACACCCGGGGCTGATCTCCAGTCAGACCTGACACGTATTCCCTCTTACTGACGAAACATTGTGCATGCACTTGCATTAAACATTCAGAGACATCAACGGCAGCAGCTGCTCTGCTCCCTACCCTCCTCTCACCCAACAGCCCTTCTCCAATCTTTACAACCTTCCTTTCATTTTTTTTACTTTCAACATTTTGTTCTTCAAAATGCAGTCAACTGCAGAATTATTGGCACCCTTCAAAAGAAAGGACAAAAACTGATACTTAAACAAAAAAAAAATTTGAAACAAGAATTCAAACTTTACACTCAAGCAATTGGAGAAAATACTTAGTTTTCCCTCCAACAAAAATAACAACGAAAAAAGAGTCAAAGTCTTTTATTTATCGTGTGCACAGTATGTCAAGGACATGCTGTATGTACATTGAAATGCTTGTGGCAAGGCTCAGGTAAATTGCTAACACGTAACATGATGGGCACAAAATATATAAAAACACAAGAGCAACAATTATCAAGCAATATAATAAACATAGATGAATCAAAATAAAATACAATACAAAATACAAAATACAATGTAATATAAGTGTGCACAAGAAGGTGTGGAGTATTAAATAGAGGTAAAGTTTTAAAGTAACTGTCGTACTGCAAAGAACAAGATCTGGTGTCAGCACTGTACTAAAGTGATTTAAGTGAGAGTAGATTAACATTTACATTTACTTATTTGGCACACGCTTTTATCCAAACCACTGAGCCACCACTGCACCTGCACAATTCAAGTTGACGGATATAAAATACATATGCGGCTAAAAATACCATTAAGCACAATCAGGGCTATAATAATAATAATAATAATAATAATAAAAGTTTCAAAAGTATAAAAAAGTTGAAAATTTGTCAGGAATTGGAGCCATGATCATACAGCAAACCCCCCCCCCGCACAATGAGGAGGATGGTGAGGGAGGCAGAAATGACCCCAAAGGTCACAGTTTCAGAATTGCACGGTTTAGTTGATTCTTGGGGTCGTCAGGTTTCAAAATCAACAATTGGATGCCAATCCTCTACAAGTGTCTTTAATCTCCTCATGGGAGGCTTCACCCAATAATAATTGTGGGGTTCCAATAATTTTGAAATCAGTGTTTTGCTGAAAAAAAAAAAAAAAAAGCACAACTTGGGAAAACTTGTTTAGTTTTCAAGTAAAATCCTACTCCTCAAAATATCACCTATTGCATGTGCTATTGATTTTATATATCCATTTTCATGAAGGGTGCCAATAATTCTGGAGTTGACTGTACCTGGCAACTCGGTACAAAGTGTTTGCATGTTTGTATCGTGACTGAGTGGTGGTAAGAGTGAAGAGTTCACCAGGCCCTGATTGCTTATATTACCGAGCTGATTTTTATGAAGCATTTTTCTGCAGCCATTAACACCTGGGTCCACACATGCAAATATTATGCTAATAGCATGTTAATTGCGAATGGTGCCGCTAAGCGAGCCTGCTGTCGGGAGCACTTGTGAAATACTGGGTGGGGTCACTCGCAAGCTGTAAACGCAGTCCAAACACAAATAAATAAACCCCTAAGAGCTTACGGGGAGCATCACTGCATGATAATGCATCATGGTGGAGGCCAGGAACCGGCCAATAAAACAGACACGCGATTTATAACAAGGCTCCGGCTTGTTCGGCGAAAAAAGAAAAAAAAGAGTCGTCCTTGCTAATGTCTGTAGATAAGGCTGACATGTGCATGGCGTGCGTCAAGACTCGGGGTCTAATGGAGGTCTTGGAGTTCTCAGTGTTGCTCGAAGTTACAGATTTAAAATGGGTTCCTTTCTGATGAACTAGAGTTAAAAAGTGTGTGTCGATTACCTGATCCAGGCAGGTTCTCCTGACACAACTGTCCCTCCTGGAGTCCCTCAACGTCTCCGTCATGCGCTTCAGACCCAAAGCCCACTGCTGACCTCTTCAGGCCAAGGAACCGCGTCCCCGCAAGAGAGGCAGCTTCATACTTTGCAAATGTCGCCTCTTTTCTGTGAGAGTACTCCGGAGTGCATTTAGAATTTGCCCCCATCGCCTCATGCTCATTGCTCCAAGATGTCGCAGCTTCTTGGGAGAATGTTTGTTTGTAGTTTGGCAGTACCGAGCAAAGCCTTCGGCGTGTTTAAGGGGCTGATGCGTCATTGCCCTGAGCTGAGCACAGGGACATTCCTGCCAGCTTTTTGGATCTGAAGTTGATGTTGAGGTTGAGGTTTATATATACATATTTGTGTTTTTCTCTTCACATCCACATATAGAAATAAAGGCTCACATGTTATAAGGAGAGACTAATCTCAATACAAAGTGTCGCTTGGACTGCACTTGTATCTTAGTTTTTATGTAGTCAGTAAAAGAAACCCAGGCCTAAGGATCATTTCTGTCCAACTTTCTATGGCCTTTTGGGGGGATTTAAGTCTTGTGAAAAATCCACACAGCTGAATCATCAGCTGCACATTTCCAGCACTTCACCTCCCCGAGTATTAATGCCTGTGTATTGTTCACCCTTTTATTTATGCTGTGTTCATAACAACTGGTAACTTTCCACATCAGAGTGTTTATGCAACATCCCAGCTTACAGTATTTTAGGTTAGCAGAATGTTTTCTGAACGTGACGGTTCTAGGAACTAAGACTGCTAAAATGTTCTGAGGGTGTTTTTACATAATCATTATAAACGTTCCTGTTGTAACATTTTTAGTTGTAGGAACGATTATGCTAACGTTTCTATAATGCTGTTTTCGCTTTCTAAATGGGAATGTTGGGTGAGAAACGTTCTTAGAACAAACTGAAGCAGACCTTTCTCGAACATTGCAGGAACGTTATTTTTGTAACGTTACGGCTTGACCTTCTTAGAACCTGTCAAATATTTTACTCAATGTTCTGAAAATATCTGTTAACTGGGCTCAACTGTTTGAGGTTAAAAAAAAAGGAACGCTTACAGTTAGCTAGTGTTTGTTTGGTTCCTGTGTGTATATAAAAATCTCTCAAATAGCTTAGCGAGTTTTGGTTAGTTCGTTAATAGCACTGAAAGAAAAACATGATCAAAAAATCAATTAAATTTTGATGATCAAAATTTTCAATTAAGCAGCTATCCTCCTGTATTTTGTGATACTAGAGCATAGCCTACACAAATAGAAACACGAAAGTCTGCTTAAAAGGATTAAACCATGCTACTATTACTTTTACTTTGCACCATGTTAAAGTGACATCACAGAATTCCTACTCGGAGAAGCTTTTAAGAAACTCTGACTTTCCGAGTCGGAATTAGGAGTTTAAGGGCCGTTCAAATGCATTTTTCCCAGTTCCCAGTTCCCACTTAGTCATGAACGTCGCATAAGGATTGAACAAATACCTTATGAATTGTGTGTTCCTGGGGTTAACTAGCCTGTCATGTCAATCTTGTGTTTATTAGCATTACCTCTTTTGTTTGGTTCGTTAACATCGAGTTTGCAATTGCGTTCCCCTCTCCAGTCTCTCTGAACCCTGATAACTTGTCAAATGCTCTCGCAGCTTTTTTCCCCCCCCACACGTGCCTCTGTCAGGCAGATTAATATTTCATATTGCTTAAAAGTTGGCACATCTGGCGCTGAGCGTAAGCCCGTGCATGCTAAAGTCTGTGTTCTTATGCCTCGCACTAATGTCACATTCATAAAGGGTGCATTAGTGGCCTTTGGCATGCCGGGGCGGGAGATCATGAGCGTGCAGCATGGCTGTGTAATGGCAGAAGGATCAGCTTGATTTACACCAGCGTCTCTGGATTATGTCGCGCACAGAGCACACGTATTTGATTTGATGGAGATTTCGAGGCCAGACTGCGGCTGGATAAAGCCGGGGATTGTGGGATTGGTAAACGATGTGTGTTGTCTGTTCTGGCCAGCGAAGGGCCTGAGGACAGATGTGGAGATGATGTGGTTCTGCTCTTTAATGGGGAATAAGGGACTCTTCATTACTAACCACAAGTCTGTAAAATTCAGTCCCACTGTCTGATACGGTGAATCCACAAAACAGTCACTGGCCTTTTGCTTCCCGATGAATCGTTATAATAGATAACACAATGTAAAATTTTGCAATTGCTTGTTTGTTTGTTTTTTATATATACATTGAACAAGGAGCCAGTCCAGAATTTTACAAAAGCTAATTTTCTAATAATATTTCAAATAAAAAATAGCCTCTTATTTAACACAATGGGATCCAAACATCCAAGTTCACGACCAAGAGCTGTTTTTATTTCATGAGTTAAAGAAAACTCAAAGCATAGTTATCAAACAATATTACATCATCCTTTAGTAATAAAAGTCAAAAACTAAATTGTTCTTACTTAATAAAAGCACTTGGGGCGATAATGCTAATTCAACACCATTCAGGACCATGCTAATTCATGCTAATTCATGCTAATGCAGTGTCAGGTATTAGTCATAAAGACGCAACACCACTGAGTTAAGAGCATGCATGCGTTACCATTTAAATGACATACATGGCATTTTACAAAAAGTTACAAAAAAAATAATGTGTACTCAAATATCAATAGATATTTAATAAATATTGATCTTAAATATCAAAAGTTACTGAAAACTGTTCAGACTCAGACTTTCTGTATTAATAAGTACATTTTTATATTTAATTCTGATCATTATTTCACAGTAAACATTTTACACCCCCTTTCACTCATGAAATACATATTTACAGTGTTTATGTCTGTGGTAGTGTTTTTTTCTCTCAGTTCAGGCCCAGGTAACTCCCAGTGAAGTAGGTATTTACATCCGATACTGGGATTTTAATAATTATAAATATATATTGTTAAGATGTATGTAGAATTAATTTATGGACATAAAGCAGTGATTATATGGATGATGCATACATGCATGATGTATAGATGAATACATTTATTGTTTACACACATGACTCATTTTCCTTTATCAATAATTATATTTCATTGATTTCAATATGTTAAAGCTGTACATACAGTAAGTGGCTTTACATTTTTATTTAGCTGATGAGATGTTTATTGCATATTTTATACGGAATTTATACTCAAGGCTTGTAATCAAATCTGATATAATAAAAGTCTAAACAAAGAACATACTGTTGTAGGTTGCTCATATTAACATAGTGATCAATTCTACTTTTTATATATGTACAGTGCTGTGCAAAAGTCTGAGGCGCATGTAAAGGAATTCTGTAAAGCGAAAAATGCTTTTAAAAATAATTAAATGAAAAGTTCCTGAAGATAAAAAAAAATACTGCAGTAATACAGTAAACAGTTAAAAACTAAAAACAAATCAGTGTGTTGGTGTTTCAGCCTTTAGCTTTAAATCTGCATCAATTCTCTTAGACACACTGTCGTGCAGTTTTATAAGGAAATCGGCTGGTAGGTTGTTCCAGGAATCTTGGAGAACTTGTTACAGTTCTTCTGCAGAACTTTGGTTCTCACTTTGCGTCTGTCTCTGCAGGTAAAATCCCAGAACAGCCTTGATTCTGTTTTCATCTAAAAAAGTGCTCTAGTGCTGAATATCTCACTTTCTTTAATGATGCACAAACATTTCTCTGTAACATTAAAAAAATTTGGAAATCTAAAATTTGCTCTTTTCTAATAACACACCAATACAGAAGACATCAAATAAACATCTAAGACACAATTTATATAAAACATTTAGGTGCCTAAGACTTTTGCACAGTACTGTATGGTGTTACATATTTGAAAATGGCCATGTATGTCCCATATACTGTAGGTCCATATGTTGGAATTTCCTTATATGCAAATATATCGCCACATATCAAATTTCTGTGTTTAGGAAAACGCCTCGTCCGAAAACAGTTGCTTGTACAAAATCATGTTCAACATGGATGCACATGGAGAACCACTGTGCCATGTGACCATGCTGATATTCTGCCAAATTTGGTACCTCTTAATACGTGTGTTTTGAAGATATGTGTGTTTTTTTTTGTCTGATGCATCCCAGAGGAACTGGAGCAGACATAAAAAAATAAAAATAATAATAATAAAGTTTATTTTTGTGAAACATAATGGTTAGAGAGCGAGAGAGAAAGAGAAAGAGAAACGGGGTGACTGATGCATCAATAAACCGGGTCATGAAATTGAATGCTTTACTCTGGCGTTTTTGTGTTCGTGCTCCTCTCGCTCAGGCTTTCTTCTTTCACACACTGCGATGGGCCGACAGGGTCACTGACAGCTCACACTCGCGCGGAGGCAGAGAACATTTCTGCTCGTTCCACAAGCTTATGGATTATACTGTTCTTAATGAAATCTCTTTGATGCTTAAAACAAGTTTAAACCCCTATCTTTTAGCGTGCGATGCTTCCTGGTCAGGCGTTTTTGCAAGAGAATGGGCTCACGGTCAGAGTGCTTGTCAGATAGAAAAGAGAAATGTTTGGACCGAAAGAAAAGTATGTGGTCGATGATGAAGGATCAAGGGCCAAATGAAATGAACTTCGGAATGGATTATTAGTGACTGATTTTTGCGCTGTCTCTTGTCATGCTGTGAGGACGTTTTGCAGGCTGCTTGGATTTTTTTTCTTTTTCAGAAAATGTGCACAAGCAAGTTGCAAATGTTTTCTGTTCTGTACGATTAAAAAGAATGTATAAGCTGTATTTCTTAATGTTTAATGAAAAACGGGATCACATGAGAAATATTCAGAGCTGTTCAGACTGTTATTATCAAAGGAAGTTTTTTTTAAAAATGTCGGCAGATTATTCATTCTTCCTGTGACAAATGTATTTTTCTCTTCTCTCCTTCTCTCTCTCTCTCTCTCTCTCTCTCTCTCTCTCTCTCTCTCTCACCCCCGTGTTTTGAGTGGAGAAATACATTAAAATGCTCCAGGCAAGCATAATTGCTGTGTTTGAAATATTGCAAATAACAGTAATTACCATTAAATGACTTGTTCCATGAAAACAGGCGACGTGTCATTTTCTATTTGGATTGCTGCGGTCAGATGTTTGCAGAAACTTTCTGCCGCTCGCTGTGATTTTTTTTTTTTTTTTGTCTCCACCCGTCCATTAGAGCATCTCTGTTTTGGAGTTGATTCATTGCCGAATTGAACTTGCATACTGAGATGTGAGACGGGAAACATCAATTTCCAGCTTGTTAAAAAAGAAAGCAGGGGCAGTCGGAGTCGGTGGCCTTTTTGTTAATGATGATGCACGGGCCGATTTTTTATTTATTTTTTTTTAGTGATTTTGCCCTCTGAGGTTCTCCGATATCAGCAAGCATTTACAATCTAATTACTGTCTGCACTCCACTCCACTTGTCTCCATCCCGCCCACCTGTGGATCAGTATGAGATGAAAAACACAAACAGAGAGAGAGAGGGAGAGAGAGAGAGAGAGAGAGAGAGAGAGAAACCATACAGGAGAAACCATACAGGGTAAAAACAAAAGGTTAATGTGTGTTGACAGTCGGTATGTACAGAGTTCTGCAGGTCACGCAGAGATCCGGTCCCCCTGAAAGTGATCCATGCAGAACAGCTGACTGCAGTAGCCTTTAAGGTCACATTGTTCAGCTGGAGGGAAAGAGAAGGCAGCTAAGAACCCTTGAGTAATAAAGATCTCCCTTCTGCTGAGGGTGTGTGGGTGAGTAAAGCAACGAATATAACGAATTAAAAGAAACACCTACAGGGGTGGAAAAGGCAGCCATGGAGAAGGCGGACCTGATAAGGCAGACATGGAAAAGGCAGGCTTGGAGAAGGCAGCCGTGGAGAAGGCAGCCCTGGAGAAAGCAGCACTGTAAAAGGCGGGCCTGGAGAAAGCAGCATTGGAGAATCAGGCCTTGAGAAGGCAGCCCTGGAGAAGGCAGTCGGAAAAGACAACGGTGGAGAAGGCAGCCCTTAAGAAGACAGCCATGGAAAAGGCAGCTTTGTAGAAGGCAGCCATGGAGAGAGCAACAATGGAGAAGGAAGCCATGGAGAAAACAACCCTGGTTAAGGCAGAACTGTTAGTGGCATTTAGTGAGATTTGCACATATCCTGGTGGATTCTGGACACTGTGTGTCATCTTTGGTTTTCTGAAACGTATTGAGTGTGTGTGTGTGTGTGTGTGTGTGTGTGTGTGTTTTTTTTTCCTCTTCCGTTTCTGCGCTGATCTGTATTCGGACTGAGTGCTGTATTCACTGCTCGTTTTCCTCAATGCTCAGTGCCTGAACCCTCGGGACTCTCAGTGTGCACTATAGTGTGCACTATATGTGGCCTATAGGCGAACTCCAGGGGGTCAAATCCAAGTTTTACCACCTAAGCAAACAAAAGAGAGTGAACTAAATGCACTGGAGGAAACGCGCCCATGTAGAATGGTGGTCTGTTCATCATAAAGCTCTGGCGCAAGTCATAGTGATGGACATCCTAAATGAGGGGTGCATTCATGTAGTATTTAAGTCATTCAGTTTATTCAATCTGGTCACTCTCGTATTTGCTGCAGGTCAGGTTTGCGGGACTCCATATGTGGCTTCATAATGTCATTTAGATGAGCTCTGACCACTAGCCTGTTCCTGAAACCCAGCAAAATAAGAAAAAATGGCCCATTCTGTTCATAACGCTTGAGAGTGACCAGAAGGGCACACAGGATCATATTACTCTGCCCTATGACATGGATACATGGCAGATGGTCAAACGTGTGTTTGGGACGCTGGGGCTGAATACTATTGGATTACGGCGCTATACTCTGACAGCCGACTTCTGCATTGTGTATTTCTACTTCAGTCTACTTGGTTTGTGGATGAATAGCAGTGAAAGCAGGGATGTGAGAGAAAGAGAAGAAAAGAAATAAGGTAGAGATAGAGAAGGGAATGAAGGCGTGAGTTAGAACGAGAGAGCAAGAGAGAGAGGGATGGCATGGTGTGATCAGTGTGTGGTGGCGTGTGCCTGTAGGCATGGCGGGATGAAGATGAACTCTCTGAACTCCCTCCTTGCTCAGTTAGATTCATATTGATCAAGGGAGGGGGAGAGAATAAGAGCACACACACTCACACACTCTCTATTCTAGCTGCTGGCAGTCCCCTGCCTGCCTTCGTGCTCTCAGACTGTTCTTTGTAATAGAGCGAAAGAGAAAAGCAGATTTAGATATAGACAAAAAGCAATTCAAATACTCAGTTCAATTCAATTCAATTCACTGTTTTGACTCTGTTTTAACACAGCTTTCCTGTGAATGCAGAAAGGAAAGCACAGCATACCGGAATTGAAAGTGCGCTGAGCTTTGAGTAAAGCTATATTGAGCTCTGCAAGAACATCTGGATACGGCATAATTTCTCTGTGGAACTGAGTGAATCTAATTCTCCTGGAATACAACAAATGAGCTGACTGACGGTAGGAAGGTCTGTGCTTACTCGAATCGCTTGGGGGGATAAAAACGAAATTGACCTCGTGAAGTGCGTTGCTCTCTAGAATTAAAGAGTGGACTCTGGTTTCATTTGTGCAACATGTTCAGGTAATCGTATCACCTTGAAATCTGTAAGTCAGAGACGTAATTTTATTGATTTTCATATTTATAGGAAGCATAAAAGAGTGATTTATCTCTTTTGAGTGATAGAATTGCTAATACATTGGTAATAATTTCTTTATATGGCCAAAAAGGACCAATAAGAACAAGGAAGGGACAAAGGAGAATAAAATAGAAATATTAAGAGACCCAAGAGATCTAAATGAAAACAGAGCAACAGAGAGGAACAAAGAGGGAGGAAGTGTTAGGAAAAGGAAGAAAGTATTTGTGTGTGTGTGTGCGTGCTCCCACATTAATGGGCGCTTATGTATGTGTGTGCACATGTGTGTATCAAGGCATAAGAGCCTCCTGTTAAGCAACCGGCAAACCAGTAGCAAGATCCCTCCTTTGGGAGCTGTCCTTGGTTCTGATGTATGTAACCCCCCCCCCCCCAGCAAATCTCTCTCTTTCTCTCTCTCTATCCCAGCTTTCCTTGCATTTGAGTGCGGAGATTGACATCCTCAGCCTTTCCATTTGGCAAGTAGCAGGGGTGGGGGTGGGTCACACTGATCCTCAAAGGGGCAGCTACAGCACAGAGAGAGAGTAATAGAGTAATAGGTAGGGTAGGAAGAGTAACAGGAGTAGCAATAAAGAAAGGGGGCTTGAGGGAGAGAGAAGGGGGAATATTGGAAGGCAGCGAGGGAGTGGGAGAGGAAAGGAAAAACAGAACAGCTGTGTGGTAATTGGACTCCCTTTAGTATTGTAGCGCATACATTGACATCTGTCTGGTAATTGGCTTCCCTGTATCCTCTCTCGGCCTGTGTTCCGCTAAATGCCAGCTTTGGGGTGTAAAAAAACAAAACAAAAAAGAAATCTGTAGAGAGAGGTGTATGTGTGTGCATGCATCTGTGTGTGTCCTCAACAAAAAGCATTTTACTCTCCCTCGCATTCCACATGAAACCTCCTGGGTTGCTAGAGAATCTCGGCATTCTGTTTTCACAGTTGAGCTTCCTCCGCTTCACCTGTTCAAGGTGTCTATTGGCTGCCCCCTTAATTAGCGCCTGTTTCAATTCAGCGGCTGCGATTAGAACAGTCCGTGCGGGCTCAATTATGCCTGACGTTATGGAACACATAGGCTACAGTCGACAGGCTTTGTTATTCTACTGTTTTTCCTAATTGATGCTTCTCTCGCCGAGCCTGGCTTAATCTAAATGCCATGTACCACAATGAAACATATGAAAGCAATGAGGATTGGGTAGGTGGTGGCTGGGTATTGTCGGTTATTTCACTAGAACCAATGTGATAGTATGATAAAATACAAAAAAATACAAAATTTCACACATTTAGCAAAATAGATATTTGTAAAGATCAGATCTTAGCACAACGGCTAATGACGTATGTGCAACTGTACATTGTTATTGTACAGCATGCAGATATAATAAAGATAGCATAATAAAATTGTAGGCTACTTATAAGACTACTAATACACCAATTTTAGGAAAGAATTATATACAAGTGTGCATTATATAAATACACTGTGTATATACTACTTTGAGTAACACTTTGAGCCCTAGTCACTAGTGCATTTAGAAGGTAGCCGTTACATATGTTATTATCATAGAGCATAGTATCACGTGTGGTTTGGCTCTACTGTAATGTGTAACATTTCACTTGAACAGTGGTTGTTAAAGACAATAGTGCTGCTAAATCCTTAAACAGAAGCCACAGTAGTAAGATAATGGACTCTGTGTCTCACCTTCTGCTCCAACCAATTTGTGAACAGCTTTGCTTAGCAGCAGCCCTCAAATTGTATAGATAAACACGGTAAATAATTGATGCAGCATGGGGGAACAGGGGAGTGTTTGGGCTGCAAAACTAGCATCTGTGATCCTGATGTTATGTGTGGCCCTAAATCTCACTCTCACTCTCAACCCCTCAACAGACACACAATTTGTATAATTTGCACAATATATATATATATATATATATATATATATATATATACCCAATTTGATCTTTTCAAGACTGAGAAATGCTTGGCCCTCTAACAAAAATCGTAGTTATTATTATACAGTATATTGTGATCTTCACCATCCTCACCATTCATCAGTATTTCTGTCGGTGAATTTGATGAAGCACAGTATCACAAACGTAAATAATTTTGGTCATAACCTTGCAGGCCAGTCTCTATGCCACCCCAAGGGTTCAAAATTTTGCAAAGCAAATTGCAATCACAATATGCAGTAATATAATTGCAATTTTGTACCTATCGACCGGCCCAATATATACTTCATCACCTATATTTATATATATATATATAGTCATCTATTCATTGACTAAATCCCTACGCAGAAAACATTATCTACTTATCTCAGTTTGGTTTCTTATCCTTATTCCTATCCTATACTTATCCTTCCTTTTTTACCTCTTTTTTGATATTAACATTTGACTAACAATACATGTCAGCATATGCCTTTGTACAGGTTTAGCAATTTAGCTGAAGCTATGTAGCTATTTAGCCATTTAACTGAAGTCCCATAAAGTTGTTTGCTTAAATATGTGGTTTCAGCATCACAAAAGTTGCCACATTTGCAGCATTTAACTAACAAAGGCCAATCGCTGCAGCTAGATTTCTTCTACAGTTTATACTGAACAAGATAGAGAGAGAAAAAGGGAGAGAAAGACAGAGGAAGGGAGGGAGGTAAGGAGGTAAAGGGGGATCTACGGCTCAGCATTACAAAGAGTCTGGCATATTTTTTGTTCTGCCTTTAACGTGGCTTTTTCATAAGGGTGGTGGGGTCTCTTGTAGAAATCTAACCTTTTTAAAAGATGTTTTTCAGGATGTGCACGAGTTTCTTTTCAAGTTGTGTCTGTTTTCATGGTTTGATATATTAGCTTTGATAAATGCAGAGAAAGGAAGTTTTTCTTGTTATTCTGCGCATTGATTTACAGATGAATGGAGGAGACCTACATGAATTCTTCAGAAAATGAGTTCAGCTGGGGCAGTTAAAATGGACATATGCCAAACTCTAATGTCTTTGGGTTGTTTCTCGCTGTCTTAGTAGTGTGCTGTCAGTGTATCCTGCACTCAGAATAAAGTGTGTGTCTTTGTTTGTGTGCGTGTGTGCTTGCATGTAACTGTGTAATGTGTGAGTTTATGCGTGAGCCTCACTCACAGCTAAATGCCAGAATAGTTGTTGACAATGCCTGGGGTTAAGATAGTTGCAAACACTGAATTCTGGATGTCACAACTTTATTTGCACACAGTGGTTAAATATGCGGCCAAATTTAGCTCCTGCCTGAAGCTTCATTCTCCCTTTTTTCTCCTCTCTCTCTTTCTCCCTCTCTCTTTCTGTCTGCCCACGAGAGGCAACTGTGGTACCCGACTGTGCCAAGCTGGCATCATGATGAGTAGTGGGGAGGCAGCTTGTTGTCCTTGTCAGCCCTCCTGGTTGTAGGTGGGCACGTGTCAATTTCCACTCGCTCACTCCCCTACTCTGATATTCACTCTCACTTCCCTGAAACCATACTCAGTAATCAGAGGATATCAAATTTTTTAGAGTTTTTGTAAAAAATGTGTACAGTTTTTTTTTTGTTGGCTAATGGAATATGTTTCTGTCTTTACTTACAAACCTTCTGTCTTTTTTTTACCAAGTTATTTTCCAGTAGATGGTCCCTCTCTTGTTCTGTGGACGAATAAGACTGAGCAAAAAATGTCAGAAAATGTACCTACATTTTACAATTTATTTCTGTCAGAGTTATAACTGATCTATCAGGAAGAATGAGAACCAATAATACAACTGAAGAGATCCAGAAGCTGCTAAGCTTCTTCTTTATTTTATCCTAAGGGTATGCAAACT
>JAOUQW010000014.1:12758863-12769253 GCA_028565825.1 Olivaichthys viedmensis
AAAGAAAAGAAGAAAAAAAAAAAAAAAAAAGAAAAAATAATAGATAAAGTTATTAGAGAAAAGAGAGAAAAAGGGGGGGGGGGGGGGGGGGGGGGGGGGGGGGGGGTTGCATCCAAAGGCTACTTGTTTTACAGAAAATTATTAATAAGTATACGTTTTACACAAATCCTACATCTATGTTGTCTCATAAAGGTGTTTACAACAGAAGAATAAACATATTAAATACATTAAAAACATATTTAGAGTGGAATAATGACTAATAAAGTGCAGAATTATCATTCAGAATAACAATCCACATTACCGTTCTAATATACAATGTTTCAAGGAACATTTCAAGGAAAAAAACAAAAAAAAAATTGTTTTTAAAAGTCAGAATAAATGTACAGGTGGCCTTTTTTTTATTTTATTTTATTTTTATTTTGAACCCATATATTGCTATGTCTAGTTGGAGCACTTTTATTTTCACCATGTATCAGTAGCATATGCCTATATACACATAATAATAGCACAAACTATAAATATTGTATAACTATGTCTGTCCATATTATTTTTTTTAAATCATTTATCTGCAATGTTTTGACACAAAATACCCATGCAAATTTTTTTTATGTCAACTTGAGTGTTGGGTGTAAATTATGTTCAGTTGATTAAAATGCTGAATAATTATCGCCAAAACTGTCTTCCCTTTTAAATCTTCCCCGAATAAGTCTGATGTCATCTAACCCCCTGATTAATGGTGGGTGGATTTGAATGTAAATAGCAAAGGCACATGTTTGTTCAAACAGAAACGACGTATTTATATTAGACTCTGATCATTTCTGTGGAGTCTACGTTTCTCAAAGGTCCAGTAAGTGTTTAGTTTCAGTGGTCAAATTTTAGAGTTTTGATTTAAAAAAAATTTTTTAGGACAGATGGTAGATTCAAACAACAGAGGTGTTAGGGGCGCTGCTGCCATTTCAGGATAATTTCCTGTCGAAAAGTGTCCATTTTAAGTATTATTAGACTCGACAAATAGACTGGACTTGTAGATATAGACTACCGTCCTCTAAATATCATTTATTGATTTGTTTCTAATGAACTGGGAAGTTTTTTTAAATCCTCTATTTGGTGGAACTTGTCATTCCAATCTGGCAACCCTAGTTATAGGTATAGCTACCTTTATTTTTTTAATGCAGCAAATTAAAATTTGCTCTGGAAATGCCTTAAGAAGAAGAAAGCTAAAATGAGTCTGTGCAGAAATAAACAATATTACAAAAACAAACAAACGCAAAACCCACATGAACCGGTTAGTTAGCTAGCTAGCCTGCTACGAGCAGAGATCGTCTTGTAGTTTTCGCTTTGCTATTTCTGAAGGCTATCACTAATAGACATCACAAGACCAGACATTACTTAACAACGTGAATCCAAATGGCATGGAAAAGCTCGAGGGCGGCTTTATAAGGAGGAAGATGTTTGCACATGGGTGAAAACAGCATTAGCCACACAGCAATTTGCACTCTTAATGACAAATCAACAGGTATTCACGCTTCACCAAGTTTTAATTTGATCAGCTAATTGCAAACTTGATTATATGACGTCGCCACTAGCCTTTATTTTCTCATATTCAGCATACTTTTCTGGTTTTATTTCTACAATATAATAGTTTAGCAACATGAGCTAATCAAAAAAGCTACTTAAACCCAGCACTGTGTTAACCACAGGTAGATATTTGACGTTAGTAGCTAGCAAGCTAAAATTAGGCTAACTATTATATTGTGTAATTAAATCCAATGCACAAGTTCACTAGCAAGCTAGCTGACATTCGACTAACTATTTTATTTTGGGATTAAAACCAGAAGCCAAGTTTATTAGCAAGCTCTAGCTGACATTAGGTATTTAATTGTGTGACTAGAACTGTGAGCCAGGTTCACTAGCTAAAGACTAAATAGGGTGCAAATACTATCTGCCTTTTATTTATTTTTTTAAACCATGGGGATGGCATCATGTTTTATTCCTCTCTTAAATTGAGCCCATCTTATTTCTCTTTTTCTTTTCTTTTTACATTTCCGCTGTATAGGTTTTTATTCCTTTTCACAAAGCACCTTACTTGAGCGCTTGAAACATTTCCTAAATACTTCTTAAACTCCCCTTAAAAGAATGTAAGAAGAAGAAAAAAGGAGTAACATAAATGGAACAAATATTTCAGTGGGAATATTTCCGAAGATTAACTTTACATCTTGTAGTACGGCAAATCTCAAGAGCCCTCTACTTTTAACAACAAAAAACGATATCGTCGCCAAGAACGCCTCGAAACGATCTCTGTCCTCTCTAAATTCTCCATCCGACTCTGAAAAGCGTTCCTTCTCTCAGTCGCTTGGTGGAAAGAGACATCAGATGGAGGCAGGAATTTTAATGATGGGGGTCGGGGATGGATGGTGGGGGGTTCAGTAGATTTTCCGTGGTGCTCGCTGCATTGCTAAGCCACTCGCTCTAAGCTTTAATCCCTGGGGGGAAAAATATGACATCCCGTAAATATCAATAACAAATAAAGCATCTGTAATGAGGCATGGCTTTATCTGTAGCGATTTGAGCATAGTTAATCTCCGGGCTGCTCTTGACACTCAATTAAAAGTGAAGAATGTGATGCCCCCTCCTCACTTCGCGAGCTTGCCCCGCTCCCGAGCTGTTTTTTTTGTGTTTTTTTTCGTGGATAGGCTGTGCTCGATCTGTCGTCGCTTCCTGCAAATGCCTGGTAGCATGCTCGTATTCTGTCTCTTTTTTTGGCTAAACGCATGCATCGAAACAAGACGTCGGGTGACACACGGAGACCTCGCGGGCCTTTGACTGCCTTGTTTGGCTTGTCTGCTCTGAACGCATGCGACAGTGCGCTAACTTGATGCGTGTGAGGCTTTTTGAGAGCCCTAAGCTAAGCTAAATCTCAGAGACATCCATGGGCTTGAAAAGTCTTTGAGATGAAGTGATAAAGTGCATGGAGTCTGGATGCATATTAAGACACTATTAGGGGAAATTACAAATAAATGGAAAGGAAATTGTAGTAAAATAGTGAATGCTTTATCAGATTGTGTTAATTATTATGCAATTATGATTAAGAGCCTTTTTAAATTGTGATCAGATTGTAGATGAAGAGCGTGAATATCGTCTATAGAGACAACAGGTCCAGGTGAACTCTGGGTCTATTACACACAATATGAAACATGCACACTATGGCATATACCAGATAGTTTATTTGAGGAGGGATGCATGGGAATGCCATCCCCCCAGTTAAAAAATAATCTACTTTGTAAAATTGCCATAATTTTTTTTTCCATCCCTTTTGGATCAAGGACATTATATCACTTAAGTTAAGTTACAATCGGTGTAACATCATTTGTCCATGGTCCAGGAGAAGATGTTTTCTTCACTAGGTGCCTTCAAACGATGGCGAAGCCACCAGTCTTACCCTGGCGGACACCAAGACCATCGTTTCCACCTGCTGGTTTCATGAGTCTTGTATCTGGATTGGCTCCTGATCAGATTTTAACAACATGCATTTACACTTGTAGTCGAATGCGTCTCCGCTTAGCCAGACTGAAATCTGATTGGTGGATTAGACGTTAATATGCAAATCCGCTCATTACATTCGAACATCAACTTCCTGTGCTGTTCCTGGTTTTTAGTTTTATGAATAAAATGGTTGCTGCATTAAAATCTTGATTTTTTGTGCCGTTTTTAATCTCGCTGATGTTTTTAAAGGCGGTAACTTCAGCGTTCATGGAGTCGTGCGTCACCTATTGGGAGGGTTTTTGGTTGTTAAATGTGTCTTGGAGAGAGACGGAGGCATTTACACTTGTATAACATGAGACGCATTTGACTACAAGTGTAAATTCATGAGGTTAAAATCTGATCAGAATCCAATCCAGATACAAGACGCATGAAACCAGCAGGTGGAAACGGGGACTCGGATCCTCCTGAAGTGGTTTTGAGCGATGATCAGATTTAAATCTGTTTCAAATGCGTCTTGGGTGCGTTTACACTTTAATTTTTATGTGGATTATCCCAATTCCGATATAATCCTCATACTCAAGACTCATGAAACCACCAGGTGTTAAACCTGTAAAAACAACAACCGTTAAACACTCCTTTGCATTACCAATTTTTTTTAAAACTGTGCATTTCTACATAAGCACCTCAGCAGGTGCACATGAGCTTTACACCGATAGTAACTTGTTAGAAAATCCCAACACAATATGACTTGGTGTGTAAATCTAATGAATAGAATTTAAATATTGATAACAGAAATCCTAAGTGATATAACAACCGTAATCCAAAAGGGATAGAAAAGAATGATGGCAATTTTACAAGGTAAATGATTTTTTCATTTTTATATCCCATCTCATACCAGGCCATGGACGTATGCACCAAGAAGCCATGTAATATACATGTGCAGTATGGATGGATATGACACTTTATAGCATTATCCTATAATAAATAGCAATCACACGGTGCTCTGACCTAGAAACCAAACCAAAACAAAGATTTACATAAGGCAACTGTGAGTGAGTGAGTGCAGCAATTAAACGCCTGTATTTATTTTTTTATTTTTTATTGTAAGCATCATCTATAGAAAATTATGTACATTTGCCTGTTTGTTCATTTGCCTTTCTGAGATAAACTAAGTCTTATCATCTCTCTTATAATCCTGAGTACAGGCCCAAAACTCCAGAGCACCAATCACGTTGAGATTAGGTAGACGTGTCCCTTATAGTTTTACATTTTAGGATTTATGAGCTGAAGGGCAGCAGCGTTGAGCGTGTGTGTGTCAGGTGACCAGGGGATTAAACCCCACACCAAAGGGAGATGCTGTTTATTCTTCAGGAGCCCTCACTGCTCAGAAAGGGATGGATGCAGGGCTCGATTTGACAGAGGATGTAAAAAAAAAAAAGACAAAAATCACCCACCTTGTAAAATTGGCATCTCTCCTTTTTCCTTAACCCCTTTGGATTAAGTTCGTTATATCACTTAAGATGTGTGTTATCAACATTTAAATCCCAATTCATGAGATATACACAGCAAGTCGCATAGTATCAGGATTTCTTCATGCCAAACCAACAGGTTGTGCACCTACCGAATTGGTAAAAAGTAGTTTTAATCTTTAGAAAATGCAAAGCGAACACTACAACGAGATCTGTAGACTTTATTTAACCTCGAAAAATTTCTGAAGGACATGTTGCCAGGTCCAGACTTCACACTTTTCCCATTAGTTTCACTGTAGTTACTAAATAATGTGCTTTAAAGATGAATCACTGAATTACAAGCTGGAAATTTAAGGGGTTGAAAATGAAAAAGCAGGTACAATAACCAGTGTTAATCAGTAAATGTTTGGAGTTAATAAAACTGTAAATTTGACCTTATACTGAAGAATTGTCTTAATTATAATTATGCTATGTCACATTAATTAGGCTGTTAGATTAGTTGGTTTTCTGGATAGCTGGTTTATTTTATGGTGTAGCTCCATTTTTGGTGTCCGCTGCAGTAAGACTGGCGGCTTTGACATTGTAGGAACACACCATAACCTTGAAAAAAATTGTTACAGTTCAATCCCTGGGCAGAGGGGAAGCAAGAAATGGTCCCCCCCCAAAATTTTTTATTTTTTTAATACACTCACCCAACCAGGACAACACTTCGGTTCCATCAAATGGCATTTTGGTGTTTTCAAAAGCCATTTTGTGGAATAAAAAAATAAATAGGACTTTTCCGTGTCCCCCTACTCTTGCCTGCAGGACTGCAGCCACATTTTATTCAGTGGCACTTCATTCATTGGCCAGATTTTTATTTAATTTTTTTTCTACATTGCCATTCCAGCGTCCTCCCAAGAGACTGAATTTGCACCGGTTTACCTTCCGACGCCACACAATCTATCTATTTTTTAATTTATCCCCCCAGAATGCTTTTTTTTTTGGTTTCGCTCTTAAATCCTCTGTTTCCTCGCCCCCAAAGAGGTGCCTCTGTACGCCGCAGATAAATAGGAATCCTGAACCCCAATGCTTCATTTGTCATGGTCTGAATTCCAAGAGTGGAATCTAGAAATAGCTCCTGCAATGTTAATGTGCAATGCCTAAGGCCTGATACTATGTAGGAGGCTTTGGTGATATTTGCTTCTTGCATATTCTTTTTAGTTCTTTATTTCTTTTTTTTCTCTCTCTCTTGCAAAGCCAAGATATACACTATCCAGTGCAAACACTGCAAAAAAAAAACATTGACTTCTTTTTCTTTTTTCCTCCTCTTTAACAGCGCACTGTAGAAGGCTATGCCCATTATTTTGCAATGACATTACAGTTTTTTTTTTTTAATTGAATTGAACACAATTTACTGCTTAAGAAAACTTTTAATTAAACGCCATATGGACAGATTGTGGAGAGAAGTGGCCTCCATGAATTTTTCCCTCAGGGAAAATTGTGGCATAATTAAGAATTTGAACTGTAATGACACACGTGGATTTTAATGGAAACGCGCTATGCAAATATAGCTACGTATAACTGCCATTTATCTGATGGCACGAGCGCGGCGCGCGGAGCTCGGAGACGCGTCTGGGAAACCTCGCTCCCCTGAGCCCGGCCGTCTCGTGCCTGAAAAACCGAGAGATAAGAGAAAAAAGTGTGGAGGAGATAAAAAAGCGATGGGACGGGTCACGTGAGGGGTCACGTGACCTCACCGTGACTAATGTTGCATGCTGGATGCCTGAGACGTTTCTGTAAACAGCGTGTGCTGTGAGACGGGAGTCTGATTTGTGCTCGAGCTTGTCTTCACCTCTGCGAACCGTCAATCAGCTCGTGCGATGAATGCGTTGGAAGATCTGCTGATTGGATGCTGTCCGTGTTTCTGAATTAGGTCCCTGGATCTTAAAGCGAGCGCTGTACGTGAAATCATATCGTCTGTATTGTAGATGGACGATCAATTATAGTTGTTATGGGATGTCATTTTTCATTTCTTTCCTCTGGGAAGGGTGTCGAGTGCAACCGAGCCAAAGGTCCTTTGTTTCCTGGCAAACTTTCCTTCGTCCCAGATTAGCCCTGTTCTGTGTGTCTGATGAGAAACACACGAATTAACCTCTACCACAATGTAGCTCTTTCTTTTTCTTTTTAAAAATCAGCTCTAAAAGTAAGAAATAGTACACATTATGTTTTGATACTCACTCAACGTTGAATAAAGAAACCTTCCCTGTGTGTGTGTGTGTGTGTGTGTGTGTAAAGAGAGGAATGACCTATAGAATGTCTGTTTTCCCTTTTATTTTTTAAAAGAAGCAAACCATCTGGATTTCTTGTTTTATGTTTTACCTAAACCTCACATGATTACCAGTGAAAGCACGGGCTAAAACGGCTCGCATTGCACCGGGTTCGAGTCCACACCGAGGCGTACGGACGAACTGACATGTTAAAAGCCTCGCGCACAAAAGGACGAGCCGGCGTGAAAGCCTGTCAGGTGTGAGGAGTCAGGATGGCACAGGAGAAAAAAAAAATCAAATAAAAGACAGGAAATGCTGTTTTCAACACAACACAACTCATTTACGGACCAGGACTTGAAAACAATTATCATCCTCCTCCCATCATAGCTATGTACCTCGCTTTTGTGAGGGGGTATGTACCTCGCCTTTGTTTTTTCTCAAGGACGTATTAATTATTTTAGATGAAGCCGAATTTTTATTTATTTTTTTCACATTTTTTTAAATTGTGTCGAATAAAGCGCTGCTTTGTCCTCAGTTGGATCGGCCAGCCCTGCGTCTGAAAAGAAATGGAAAAACACTGCAAGAACATTTGTTGTCGAACGCAGGTTCGTTAAACAACGCATATTTGCATGTCTACACACAGTTTCAATCACTTTCGCTCCGGTATGCAGTATGCAGTTAAACACCTGTCCTTCGAACAAGGCAAGGCACTTTTTTCATCAAAGAGTAAAAAGACAAAAGATAAATATATAATTTTCTTCTTCAGAAATTTCAGTTTTAAGTGCTTGTCATGGCAACCGAATGTCCAAGGCCGACAGGAATAATTATTTTGGACTAATATTATTGGCAATATTACTTTTTCACTCTACAAAAAAACAGTCCAAATGGACACACACACACACACACACACCACACACTAGAGACATGCGGACAGGCCTCAGACCATCAGAACCCACCAAATTTCATGTTAAACCCCTTAAACTTCCATCTTCTTGTTCAGTCATTCATCTTAAAGCATATTATTCAGTAGCTACTATGAGTGATTCAGTAACTACAGTAAAACTAATAATATATATATATTATTAGTTTTACTATTGTTAATAGTAAAAACTATATTAATGTAAAACTATATACTATGTTAATATATAAAACTAATTATATATTATTAGTTTTACTATTGTTAATATTGTTATATATATATAAGGTGTGTAATTACGAGAGGAAGGAATGTAAATCTGGACCCACACACAGGTCCTGGGAGTTTAAGCTGTTAATAAAGACCAAAATTCTGCGATGGTTCCTTCAAACTAATCAGTTCAGCACCATTTTGGCTAATCGGGTGATGAGATTTAGCCTCTGTGGTGATGGACCGGTATAGAGATGTCCTACAGTTACAGAGGAGGTATAATACTATAGATTATATTCAAACTCTACAACCACACACACACATGTAAAACAATTATATCCATTATACCAAGTTTCCAAAATGTGGTATGTTTCTCCACGCCTGATGTAATGTGCACTTTTCTTTTCTTTTATATATAAACGTAAAGATACCATAATCTAAAGCATTTGATATGTTAATATGAGGAATCTGAACAAATTGGATGCCTAAAATGGCATAAAATTGGGTTTTTATAGAAATATATTTGACCATAGAAGAGTCATAGAAAGGTTTTGTAATTTAAAAGTAACATACATACAACATACATACATACAGACTTGTCTCCACAAGTCATTTTGTCTGTGTCAATGTTATTTACAAACTATATGAAGTTTCTCTCATATGTTTCCCTTCTTGTTTAAGTTATTACCTTTCTGTTAAATACTCTAATTAAAATCAATGTTTTGATATTAACCATAAAAAGCAGAGACTCACCTCCCGTTAAATACATGTAAAACTGCGAGTCTTTGGAGTTAGAAAGCGATGTTTTAGAGATCGGCTTATTTCTGAGCACACAGTCGGCCGGCTGAGAGACGCCTCAGTGTGTGCAGCAAACACCATGAGCAATACGCTGCTGTCATCTGTTGGCCGTTCTGTGCTGTGTCGGTTTCATGCATATCACTAACCAGTGTTTTGGGTTGGAATTCTTTAATTGATCAATTACATCTTTATTAAAAGAGCTCTAAACTCAAATAACTAGATGATTAGATGGTTTATTCTTCCTGACTGACTGATTCTGTTTATATAATAATAATAAGAAGAAGAAAACTATGAATATGTTCAATTTATAAAGTGCCTTTCTCAAATCCAAGGCCACTTTACAGCAGAGGTGGTAGAAGTACACAAATTCCTCACTCAAGTAAAAGTGCAAATACTCATCTAAACAAATACTCTGGTAAAAGTTGAAGTACAGCTTCATATACTTTACACGAGTTAAAGTACAAAAGTACAAACTCTTACATTGACTTCAAGTACAAGAAAGAGTCATTGATTTTGGTCACTGACAGTAAATTAGTGCACCTTTCACCAAGGAACGTGGGAAAACATTAGCTAAAGCTAACTAACAACAGCTACACCCCCAATCACTCAAACATTAGCTAGGATGTATAACTTTGACGATAGAAACTAGCTTGTAGATTTATTAGGAATTTTGATGAACTGCTTGAAGCTGTCTGACACCAAAAATATGAAGATTATAGAGAAATGTAGTGAAGTAGTGTTTGGAAATGTAGAAAGTAGAGACTTTTCTTTTTAAATGTAGTGAGTCAAAGTCAAAGTATTAAGTGAAATAAAAACTCAACTAAAGTACAGATACTTGAAAACTCTACTTAAGGACAATAATGAAGTAATTGTACTTTGTTACTTCCCGCCTCTGGTCACACACAGACATGAAATTGACTTTTGCACAATGTGAACAGGTCACAGCATGATCCTGAGAGTCGATCATAATAAATGAACCAAGCTGAGGTTTGAACTGCACATTGATCCAGGATTTGTTACAATTGTGAACTCTTTTTTTTATTTTTTTTATTTTTTTTTAATTATTCATTAAAAATCAGTTGCAGGGGTTAACAAGCAGGTTGTTAGAAACTACTACATTAATACTACCTGTCAAAAGTTTTGGCACACCCTGCTCATAGAAGGGTTTTTCTTCATTTTCTCCTAGTTTAGAATAATAATGAAGACATTAACACTATGAAATAACACATCTGGAATTATGCAGTGAGCAAGAAAAGTGTTCAACA
>JAOUQW010000014.1:12820282-12836362 GCA_028565825.1 Olivaichthys viedmensis
TGGTTCCTCTCAAGGTTTCTTCCTCATGTCGTCTCAGGGAGTTTTTCCTTGATCTAGATCTACATCCGGATTTCTGTAAAGCTGCTTTGTGACATTGTCTATATGTCTATTGTTAAAAGCGCTATACAAATAAAATTTTATTGATACTTTTGCCTCATATTTGTCTATTCTTTTGTGTACTTGAAAAAATTTTTACTGCACCGTTTCAATACTTTAGGGGTGCTCTGTAAATGCATATTTACAAACTGTGGTTTTGATGAGGAATCTGCATAAAAATATTTATAAAAAAAGAGGCCTCAGACATCACCAATTCAAAATCAATTGCCCCAAAACTCTTGACATTTATCCATCCTGAAAATAGGAGAGTAACCTACTGGGTTAAATGCTTATTATTCCATGGTAAAAATGGAGGATGTACTTGGCGATGTAGTAATAATTGGGCGGCATAAGGTCATCAGATCCAAAAGGCCATGCGATTTGGCTGAAGGCTAATTGACAGCATCTTTATGATTGGGAAGTGGATTCTGCAGCCCCTTGAGAGGAACCTCCTTCACCTGCATGGTTCACAATGAACCCAGCTAAGGAGGCAAATACACCAGGCTTCGAAAGAACCGAACCAAACGATGTTGATGTGAAAGTGCTCTTAGAACACAGCCGTTCTCCTGAATGAGAGCTTTTCAAGCTAACAAGTTTAGGTTAGCAGAATGTTTACGGTTCTAGGAACTTTTGGTTTCAACTACGTTCAATCTTTCATGTTTTCTGGGTGTTCGGAAAATGTTTTTACATATTGTTTGTTAACGTTCCTACAACATTTTTGCATAGTTTCCATAGTGTTAGTTTTACGTTCTAGTAACGTTCTAATAACATTATAAAGCAAACCATCATTAAGGCAGGATTGCAGAACATTGCAGAAACGTTATGGGATCGTTACAGTATAGCCCTCTTAGGACCCAGAATACTTGCAGAACGTTCTAATAACATTCTCTGTAGGCTGGGTTCATCTCTGGACCCAGTGCAAAATTGCTTCTTACCCAGGCAGCCTCTTCTCTAATGCACTGCTGTGGTAATGAGAAGTGTCCATGATAACAATATTGCATTTGTTGAATACTTTAGTATGTTGTATAACCCCCATGGTTCTCAAAGCGTGGTCCAGGGACCCCCAGGGGTCCATAATGTATAGCCAGGTGGTCCATGGTTAAGGACACTTACTGTTATAGTTATTATAGTTATGATTTAGTTGTTATAATTCTAAGCCTAATTGACTGGTCACATGAATTAAATGGGTTTAAATAATGCCAGTCACATTAATGTGTTTTTTTAATTGGGAGTTGTTTATTTCCTAATCTAAAACTCACTTTAGATTTTAAACAAGTAACTTAAAAACAAAAGTGAATAATATCAACTGGAGTCTAAGTGCAATTTTACTAAAACTTTGGGAATAAAAAGCCGTAATGGCTCCTAAACATGACCATGATGGTACGTATTTGCCTAATGTGCCTAATATTTGAATAGTTGGATCATACTATTCATACTAATGAATACTAATTATAAAATGAATCATAAGGGGGTCCTTGAACTTTGCACTTGGGGACCCCTTTTAGTGTAAAAACAAAGAGTTTGAGAACCTCTGGTATAACCAATGATCAACACATGCCCAGTATTTAGAAGAGTGCCACCAATAGAAATTCTGCATTGTCTCTGTATGTCTCAGTTCGACATAGACCGGGAGGCAGGAGAGAGGCAGATCTACCACCGCTACTGTCTGGAGAGAGCTGCAGTCCACTGCTCGCACGTTTTCACCACTGTCTCCCAGATCACGGCGGTGGAGGCAGACCACATGCTTCACAGGAAACCAGGTGGGTCTGAATGCGACAACGGCAATAAATATTCTCCAATATCTAAAGAGGGAAATGTTCTACCACTTTTATAATACTGTTTTAAAATGTAGTTTGAATAACACTAAATGCTACAAAGTCTGGTAACTTAAAACGAGGAAGAAGGCTATTATAGTCACATGATCAAATGACATCACAGTGCTGTTATCTATGTTGAACCTATGCATGTTAAAACATAATCTAATAATGCAGTTGAGTGCAAAGGTTTGCACACCCTTAGATTTCACAAAACAAGTAACAAAAATGGTCAAATGGTGTATGTTATGATATTAATGGTAAAAAAAAAAAAAAAAACTAAATGAAATCAGTTCAAAAGTTTCTGAATGTGACATAAATATTCTTTAATATTTGCACCCCATTCTTCCGGACATCTCTGTTTTAACACTGCCAGGTGTCGTACACTGCTGACAGACTGAGAGAGCCATGGCAAAACGCCTTTTCAAAATATTTTCCTTTTGATTTTGTCTTGTGTTTGGGATTGTTGTCTTGTTGCAGGATACATCCAAATTTTTAACATCTCTATTGCTTTGTAGATAAATGATAAAATCAAAGTACATTTTCACCAAAAAAACACATGGGGGTTGCAAAACTTTTGCACTCGGCTCTTGGTGCTCTTTTTAGCTTTCCCACTCAAATAGGCCATATCAAGTAGAAGTGCTCTTAATGCTAATATCCTACTGCATTATTGAAGGGCATCTAATTAGCAAATGAGCCAATCGAGTGGTCGTGTGGAGGGTTGAAACCTACATATGCAGCCACCCATGGCCTTTAATGGATAGTTTTGTATCCCTCGCTTACACTGTACACTGTTCTAAAAATAAGTTCTATGAACTTATGAAGCACCCTAAAGGGTTCTTCACTTTGTCCCTCTGGGGAAACCCTTAAAGTTTCTATGTAGAACCCTGCAACAGAGGTTTTCCTTTCAAAAACGTTTTCAAGTAGAGCCTGTTTAGGACGCTTGAACCCTTAACTATCCAAGGAACCCTTTTTTCTAACAGTGTGTAGTGGACACACAAAATGTCGGCAGAAATGCTGGATTAATAACGTGTAGATTGATATGAACTTGATAACTACTATCACGAGGAAGACATATGCAAATACCACTTTTTTTTTCTAATTTACTATAGTCCAAGTTGTTGCAATACTTATGCTAAGTGTTATATTTTTCTAAAAAATTGTTACTTGTTACATATAAGGCACACTGTGAGAGCCTGGATGTGATCTTCAGCATTGCTGCTGTCTTTGCAGATGTGGTTACACCAAACGGTCTGAATGTGAAAAAGTTTTCAGCTATGCACGAGTTTCAGAACCTGCACTCCATGAACAAACTGAAGATCCAGGAGTTTGTTAGGGGACACTTCTATGGGTAAAGTCTTAACCTCCTGGCTTAGACACTGTATCATGAAGCTAGACACGCATATCTAAAAAAAAAGTTAAACTGTTCTTTCCTCTAAGGCCAGGGTTATACTTGCTGTTAACTACGTGTACGTATACAGAAGATGGTTGCCGCACGTATCCTGCTTTCATTCAGCACGTCGATTGTGCATGTACCAAAAAATGAACGCAACGCATGCGTATGGTGTAATACCAGCGTAAACGGTGGGGGGCAGTATAGTGTGGTGTAATACAAGCGTAAATGGTGGGGGGCAGTATAGTGTGGTGTAATACCAGCGTAAACGGTGAGGGGCAGTATAGTGTGGTGTAATACCAGCATAAACGGTGAGGGGCAGTATAGTGTGGTGTAATACCAGCATAAACGGTTTGGGGCAGTATAGTGTGGTGTAATGCCAGCGTAAACGGTGGGGTGGCAGTATAGTGTGGTGCAATACCAGCGTAAACGGTGGGGGGCAGTATAGAGTGGTGCAATACCAGCGTAAACGGTGAGGGGCAGTATAGTGTGGTGTAATACCAGCGTAAACGGTGGGGGGCAGTATAGAGTGGTGCAATACCAGCGTAAACAGTGGGGGGCAGTATAGTGTGGTGCAATACCAGCGTAAACAACGGGGGGCAGTATAGTGAAGCAACGCACCGATCAGTAGGACGAGAGAAATAAACTCTTATGACGACGAGATTGGATGAATGGCCTGATACACCATCTATATTGGCACCACTGTTGCTGCAGTTTTCTTAAGATACACATTATCACAGCCTCCTCAACTCCCACCATCTTCACTGTTTACCTCATTGTGCAAAATCGGAGGAAGTGGTCGAAGATATTCTGGTGCTGGTGGACCTGCCCCCTAGTGGACAGAGTTTTTAATCCTCCAGATGTACGAAAAGTACGCAAGTGAGTATGTGAACAACGACGCTCGCGTAGCTGCGGCATCCGCATGCGTACACGTAGTCACGCAGCAGGTAGAACCCCAGCCTAGCACACTTCATGGGCCGTATTCAGAGTCATCAAGTTAAGTTCAAAAGATACATCAACATTTACGCTGGGAAGGTTGTCTGTATTTAGAGTTGCGCTAATTCAGATGTGAATTTCTGGGCGGAAAATTCAGATTATTGAAACGACCTGTTCACACCTTCAAGGTTGCCGAATTTTCTTGAGGGGGAGGAGGTTTTTCAATTGTGTCTTGACCACTCCCTTCAAAACAAGAACTTGTCTTTAAGCTCGAAAAAAAAACACTGGATAAAAAATGCAAACTGATAAAGCTGATAGAAAGAAAAAAAAGACCCAATCAATGCTTTCAGTTACAATACGATGTAGCATAAAAGCAAGGGACAATTTTGGACTAATAGGATGATAGACAAATGAAAAGAAGGCAAAGAGTCCAATAAATATCTAACTGTAGCCAAATATATAGAGAATATATTGAGGTTAATCATCATGAACAGTCCTAGTCATGATAAATACGTTCATTTTTCATTTTTGCTTACCATCGTCATCATCAGTGAGCACGCACTCTTGAACAGCATGAAGCTTAGGGTGTGGTGAAAAAAACGCTGTGGCTGCTGTTGGGAGTCGCAGCAGAAGCATGGACAATACATACGATTATTTATTTCATAATGTCATATTTAATATTGTTTATTATTGTCTACTAATGGCATTCCATAGTTTTTGTGTTTTATGTGTATTTACATTAACCAAAGCATTAAGTTCAGTGTCAAATATTGTGATTACATCAAATAGTCTGACAGTGGCACTGGACTTAATACTGCTCCTCGCCTCGAGATGATATCGCAAGAGAAAACCACTGACGTTCAAGGTCGGAATCGTGTATAACTAAGACACACCTTCGTTCTAGTTCAAGCAGCATAGTCTGTAGTTAATTCTGAAAAGATCTGAATACAAATGTGCCCAATTTCAGTATTAACTCCTCATTACATGCTCTCTGAATACGGCCCAATATAAATAAATCTGTGATGTTAGAATACCTTGCTGTAATATTATCGTGCCAAAACGGATCAGATCGTGATTTTTATGACGTATCTTCTCTCACTGGCAGACATCTGGACTTCAGTCTGGAGAAAACCCTTTTCTTCTTTATCGCAGGCCGATACGAGTTCTCCAACAAGGGAGCCGATATCTTTCTGGAGGCTTTGTCCAGACTAAATTACCTGCTTCGGGTAATTCTTTTCACCTTTCACCTTTGGTTATATAGCACATTTAAAAGACAAGAAGTGTCGGCCACAGTGCTGCACAATAAAAAAGAGTAACTTCAAACAAAAATGAAATATAAATAAAAAATTCATTAATGAATAAAACAATAAAAGGCAGTAAAAGACAAAACCACAGATGACAAGACAGGACAAAACAGAAGACTCCTGGGACGCCTGGGAGAACAAATACGTTTTAAATTGGATTGTAAAATGTCTATTGTGGGAGATTCCTTTATTAAAAAAAAAAAAGGGTAAGCTGTTCCATTTTTGTTCTATTCCCAGCACTTACATTCTGCATATTAATATACAGGTTAGGATGACAGTCCCAGCCTTTCCTTTACATTTTGAAAACATTAAAAATACACACAATTAAAAACTGATATTTGGTTCACACCCCAGGGCAAAGAAGGGTGTCGAAGCATTTTATTTGTAGTGTATTAAAATGTATTTTATTTGTGTGTGTGTGTGTGTGTGTGTGTGTGTGTGTGTCAGGTGCAAAAGAGTGACGTGACCGTGGTGGTGTTCTTCATCATGCCGGCCAAGACTAACAACTTTAATGTGGAAAGTCTTAAAGGGCAGGCAGTGCGCAAGCAGCTGTGGTGCGTCATCACATGTGGAGCTGACGATCTGTACAGCAACATGGCCCAGAATCTGACAGCCCATGTGCATGCCAAAAGTCTATTGCTTTAACAGGAAGACATGGGACATGCTGTTTTCCCCAACAAAATATATATATATATAAAAGAAAATGAAATATTAAAAATACAATGAGGTTTACATATATAATTCATATATCATGTATTATATACACATATCTATCAGCCATATTTTGCCACACATCAAACACCTCCTCAGCAAAAATCACTAAATATTTCAATATAAATGTCCCCTTTTTCTCCCACAGATATTCAAGGCTATTCTAATTTAATTGAGGCTAAGCGATCTATAAAAGGCCCCGTATTTTGTTATATTCTGTGGGTTTTCGCCTTACGCTATAAACTATTTTCAAGTTCATTTAACCACTGCTTTCCTGGTGGTGTTTTCCCCCCTGATTTCCAATTCACTAATATGCATTTTCTTGGCAGCTATGCTGGCTAACCATATGAAATACTGGGCTCCCAAGTGGCGCAACAGTCTGGAGATCGCTAGTTCGAGCCCTGATGATGCCACAGCCGTCCGTGGCCGGGAGTCTGAGAGAGAGCGCAATTAAGAGAACTGCTCTCTGGGTGGGCGGGACGGCGTTACACTTTCTCTCCTGTCGATCAAAAGCGGCACCAGCCAATCGTGGGCGTCTGTGAGCTCATTCATACGGAAGAGGGCAGTTGGCGCTTTCCTCCGAGCGCGCGGGACGGCCCTGTGACGCTGCATGAGCAGCAGTTCGAAAAGATGCAGTGGAAGGCTTCATGTGTCTCGGAGGAAGCACGTGTTAGCCCTCATCCTCCCCGATTGGTGACTGTCGTGCGATAGTAGAGAACTAGCTAGTGGGTGGGAATTGGCGATGACTAAATTGGGAAAAAAATGGGGTAAAAAAAAAAGTAGGAAATACTTAACAGCTCCACATCACCCAGCCACCAAATCCAAAAGTCACCAGTATGGAAGAAATATTTGTATTAAATGTATTCGCCCAGTCTACCCCACCCTTTGTGTAGGAAAAAAAATAAAATTATTTGTCCTTGTTTATGAAGAAACTCGATTTTGAAGTGTTACTGATGTTTCTACTCTATTTCCTCCAGGGACACTGCGCAGTCTGTGAAGGAGAAGTTTGGCAAACGGATGTACGAGGCCTTGTTAAGGTGAGTGACTGCCATGTTTCCAGAGCTGAAGTCAGATGACATGAATAAAAAAGGGGAACAAGAGATGAAACTGGTGCTGATGTGGCTTTATGACCTCTTTGTGGTGCACAGTGTTGATGTTTCGGAGACGTGTTAATGGAGGTGATGATGCGGGGGAACTGCACTTACACTCGAGATTGCTAGTTGTTAATTGTTAGGATATTTATAGTGGCACAGTGTGATGTCAATGGGTCAGAGCCTCAGGTCCCGAGGCTAGGCAGTGTGTGTGTGTGTGTGTGTGTGTGTGTGTGTGTGTAATGTGTGTGTGTAATGTGTGTGTGTTTCTTATGCAGGGGTGAGATCCCAGACATGAACAAAATCCTGGACAAAGATGACTTCACGATAATGAAGAGGGCCATTTACGCAACGCAGGTCAGACCAAACTGCATACACACTCCTATAATCTGTTACAATCAGAAAAATCACAATCACATAGTCACAAAAATCCTTTTTTTTTTTTTTTAACAAAAAAAATTAAATTGTTTTATTGTTATAACACACCCAATGGTCAGACTTTCAGTTTAGCAAAATATCGCTATTTTATGGAATAATTTTTTAAAAACACTGTTTACATGTAAGACAAGTGTATATTTTGTGTCGTTTTATGGTTAAAATGTCTCTTAAAGTCAAAACTACTCAAGATATATAAAAAAACAAACCTCTATCAAAGTCTGGCTTTAAGATCTATGGACCAGTGTGTGAAATTATGTAGATGTTCCTCCTTTGAAGCCTTAGAAAAATCACTTGTTTCATGGGAAAACAGGTAATTTTGAGACCGGCCAATAACCATAACATCAATAACCAATGGAATCCCAGAAAACATTTAATATTTCATTATGAATCATTACGATATCTAAGGAAATGTCTGTACATGGACTCCAGAACATTACGATTCAGGAAATAAACTTTCCAACGACATATGATACAATATGAAGAGATTGAACCTGAATCGTAAAAAAAAAAAAAATACAACAAAACCTATGCTAGGTGTAGTTAATGAAGTTTGAATAAAAGTATAAAATATAGCAGTCATATCAATTAATTTGGGAATTTATTTTTACATATTGTGGAACCATGAAAGTTTTAGATGAACAATATTCAAAAATCAGAAATTTTTTGCATGTGGTGTCTGTCCTTAACCGTAACTTTTTTTAAAATACGAGTTGACTTGGGCAATGACAAATTGTGAGATCATGTTAATATGAGTGTATTTTCTACAGCTGGGCTTGTTCTATACAATTGAGTGCAAAAGTTTGCATCCCCATGATTTCTAAGTTAATAAAGGAAAATTTCTATTTTTCCAATTTGTTTACAAAAAAAATAGAACACTGAAAAGATCAAAATTAAATGTGGGCGTATCCTGTAACAAGACAACAATCCAAAACATGAAGCAAAATCAACATATATAGTTTTGAAAATATGTTTTTGCTCTGACCCTCTCGTTCTCCTTATAAGAGGATCCAGAAATGTGCTCAGAGGATATGAAAGAGGTTGGAGGCAGTTATAAAGGCAAAGGGTGGGTTATACAAGTTATTAGAGAATATTTATATCACATTGAGAAAGGGAGATGCAAACCTTTGGGCTTTTATCATTTTGCTTTCTTCACTATTAACATCTTAACATACACTATTTGACCGTTATTTGTTAATTGTGATAATGAAGGAACACCACACTCTAAGTGTCTTTGTCCTAAGGGTGCGCTAACTTTTGCACTCAACTGTATATTGTAGTGTACAAAATCCTGTCTATGCCCGTTTAATGATCTCGGCTATACAGCTTCAGGTCAGAGTTTATTTTGAGGTACGGATCCTATGGAGGGAAGCTGTACATCTCTGGACACGGAGTTTCATTTTTCAGAGTGTGGCGTTTGTTTGTTTTTTTAAAATGGAAACTGTTTCCTTTCCTTTTTCCATTCATTGATGTTCCTGCGTTTTTTATGAATGAGCTGCAGGCAGAGGTCAGCTCTGGGCGTGGTGATGGATGACTTGCGCTGCCTTTCAGGATCTGTGACGGAATCCCCTGCACCGTCCTCACGCAGCTTCCTGCCTCTAAGACTGTGACTAATTTAAGCGAGTTGGCTCGCGAATACAAGTCGATGGATTCGCTTTGATTTATATCACTTCTACTTAATAGCGACACTCTGAGCAAAGGGCTAATAAAGCACCGCTCAGTTTAGATTTATTTTTACATCAATATTTTTGGGGGGGTTAAAGACTGAGGTTTATTGCCGGCGCTTGCGTAGGTGGTGATGCATTCGTAAGGAGGGCGGGAGGGCTAATAAATGGACCTAACCGAGCTGGCAGTCACATTTCTCCTGCCCTGCCCTAGCAAGTGTCAATAACTCACCCCAAAAATGCTAACGTTGCTAATAGTGAAGGAACTTGTATGGGTCAGCAGGGTTAAGAGGAATTTTTAGAAGGAAAAAAGTGTAAATGTGTGCAGCATGTGTCCAAATTCTATGCATCTCCTATTTTTATCTACAAGTCTATTTGAAACACTAATCCAAATTTACATGTTGTTTGTCTCTGATGGGAAGATGGTTAATGGATCAGCGCTCTTATCGATTGACGATTTTTTCTTCTATTATTTTCGTCATTTGCACGCTTGCAGAGACACACTCTCCCTCCAGTGACCACTCACAACATGCTGGACGACTCCACTGACCCGATCCTGAGCAACATCCGCCGCATCGGCCTCTTCAACGGCCGCAACGAGAGAGTCAAGGTACACCATTTGTGCTCCAATCAATTCTTGTACAACTCAAAATGTCCCGTTCTGGTTCGCTTCACGTTCTCGATACCGAACGTGTTGAGTGAATCTCCCATCGATTGCTGAGTAATTGAATGTTATTGAGTGTGCAGCAGCTTCACAATGGTTATAATAATGACTTCATGTTGCGCTTGTTTTTCCGCGCACCAGATTGTTTTCCACCCAGAGTTTCTGTCATCCACCAGCCCGCTGCTGCCCATGGACTACGAGGAGTTCGTTCGCGGCTGCCATTTGGGAGTGTTTCCCTCTTATTATGAACCCTGGGGCTACACACCAGGTTACACACACTCTCATTTGTTACACACACACACTGTAGTTTAGATTCTAGAGAATACATAACAAAGGAAACACTCACTCACTTACAATCTACATTTATTTCACATAATTGGATACCAATCTGGGTAATTTCTACAATACAGAGCCTTGTTACATCCCTAGGACTCATTACTGTATGTTTTGTTTAAAAGCTACAGTGAGAAGCAAAAATATTGGGACAATGAGGGGAAAATGGGTTATTTTTGTTATATATTCATAAAATTTGTATTTCAGATCAAATGTTGAGCATGAGACGAAAGTACAGAATGTCAGCTTTTATTTTTCCATACAACATAAACCATACTGTTTTTTGGTCATTTGTTTTGTTTACTTCACCAATTTCAACTGAGCATAAGTATTGGGACAAATGAATGACGGGTGATTCTGATTGCTCAGGTGTTCCATGTTCCCTTAATTGTAAACACATAAAAGAGCTGTGAAAGTGTAGGGTTTGGTTGTAGTCATTGGAGTTTGCATTAGGGGTCTTGTTTTGATGTAAAAGGTACAAAACGAGATGAAAACTAGAGAACCGACTATGATGGAAAAGCAAGCGGTTTTGAACATGAGATTAAAGCAAATACCAATCAGAACCATTGCAGAACAACTGGGCGTTCCAAATACAACAGTATGGAATATTTTGAAAAAGAAAGAAACTACTGGAAGTGTATGCAATTTGCAACGATCAGGCCGTCCCAGGAATGCCACAGCAGCTGATGACTGGAACATTGTTAGCGCTGTGAAGAAAACCCCCAAAATAACATCAAAAGAAATAAGACAGTCTACAGCGTGCAGGGGGGAAAGTGTCAGTATTCAGTAGTCAGATGACGTAAAGATTAATCTTTATCAAAGCGATGGGAAGGGAAAAGTGTGGAGAAAGAGAGGGACTGCAAATGATCCTAAGCATACCACTTCATCCGTGAAGCATGGCGGAGGTAGTGTCATGACTTGGGCCTGCATGGCTGCTTCTGGAACTGGCTCACTGGTCTTCATTGATGATGTAACTGGTGATGGTAGAAGCAGAATGAATTCTGAAGTGTACATAAACATCTTGTCTTCCCATGTCCAAGCAAATGCCTGCAAACTCATTGCAACTTCTTAATGCAGCAAGACAATGACCCAGAGCATACTGCACACTTAACCAAGGAGTTCAATGGCCTGATACACTGTCTACGTTGGTGCCGCTGCCGCTGTTTCTTCCGTTTTCTCAAGATAGACATTATCATAGCCTCCTCAACTCCCGCCATCTTCACCGTTTACCTCGTTGTGCAAAATCAGAGGAAGTGGTCGAAGAAGATATTCCGGTGCTGGCAATGTTTCGGCTCTGACCTGCCCCCTAGTGGACAGAGTTTTTAAACCTCCAGATGTACGAAAGTTACGGAAGCGAGTATGTGAACAATGACACTCGCCTAGCTGCGGCGTCCGCATACGTACACATAGTCACTCGGCAAGTATATAAGCTTGCCCAGTATGTTTTCTTGTTAGTCCTCCCTCTGTTCCAGTGTTAAAATACTTTTTTTTTTAGAAAAAGTTAAAATTGTAGGAATTACCCATTTATTGAATACACTGAGTTGAACCACAGCATGTTTCTATGTAGATAATTTGCTAATAATCCCATTCTCTCGAATCCCCTATGCTCAGGTGAGTGCACAGTGATGGGCATCCCGAGTGTAACAACTAACCTCTCTGGGTTCGGCTGCTTCATGGAGGAGCACATATCGGACCCGTCTGCCTACGGTGAGTGATTTAGACTTTAGACTATGAGCTGGTATAAGTGACAATTCTGTAGTCTTGGGGTCCAAATGGGCGTTGTTTTTCCTTCAATCATTTGACAGCAACAAAGGTTTCCAGCCCTTTACGTCTCGTGGCCCACACGATCCACGAGAAAAGCCCCTAAAGCCCACCTGACCATTAAATCAGAGAGACAAAACAGAACTACACAAGCTGCAATGTGTCTTTATAATGAACTAACATTGGTTAGGAAAGATGCTGCCCAATCAGGTCATTGTAAAACAGAGCCTATAGTTATTTATCTGCGCAGACTGATTTGTGGCGAGTGAACACCGCTTAAAGCACACCATCATCAGCTTACAAAGTACAAGCCTCTTTTCTTCAGTGCTCTTTCTTTTTACACCGTGCAGACCACATGCTTAGATGGACCTACATAGTGTGCATTTACATATCTTACATATTGTGTGAATAAAAAAATGGGGCTGTCATATCTGAGACATATTTTTTTTTCCTTATAGTAGGGCTGCACAATATAGACTAAAATAGCATATAGTGATTATATTGCTACACATTGTTTACATTTACATTTACAGCATTTAGCAGACGCCCTTATCCAGAGCGACTTACAGAAGTGCTTTGTAGTCTTCATCAAAAAACATATTCTCACGCTAGTACAAATAGGCCATGGTCTAGTAGTACCCTAAACTAGAACCCTGTTAGAGAGGAGTTAGTACAGCAAAGAAAAAGCGTTTTTTTTAATGCTCACTTAAATGTGTAGTGAAGAGGTGGGTCTTCAGTCTTCGTTTGACAGCATGACTCAGCTGATCGGACAGTCAAGGGAAGTTCATTACGCCACCTGGGTGCCAGAACAAAGAAGAGTTTTGATGAATGTCTTCCTTGAGTCTTGAGGGATGGCGGGTCGAGTCGAGGCGTGCTTGTGGCACGAAGGGAACGTGGTACATTGTGACTGCGATATGCCTTGCATAACAAACTGAAGAACCCCTGGATCAAACCAATGCCATGATTTATAAAAATTTATCTGGAACCTCCGAGAGTGATCAGTATTGCAAAGGCCTTTACTGCGATAATGATTAACAAAGATATACTGTGAAGTCCCACCTTTATTATACAAAACCATAAGTTTTGCCTTAGAACTGTAACGTGTAGTGTCTCCTCTCCACACAGGGATTTATATCATGGACCGGCGGTTCCGCTCAGCAGATGAATCGTGTAATCAGCTGACTCAGTTCATGTACACGTTCTGCAAGCAGTCACGGCGGCAGCGTATCATCCAGCGCAACCGCACTGAAAGACTGTCCGACCTGCTGGACTGGAGATACCTCGGCCGGGTGAGGAAGCATCTTTGAAGAGACTTAAACTATTATTATTATTATTATTGTTATTATTATTATTATAGATTAATTACATAATAGTATTTATTTTGTTTATTTATTCATTTAAATAATGCATTTTGTTTATTTATTCATTTTGATAAACAAGTGCTTTTTGTCTATTTGTTTATTTATACCCACTAGCTGAGTCTCTAATCATTTCTAATTATTAATGTATTTTATTTAAAGCTATAATAATAATAATAAGAATAAGAATAAGAATTAATACATTTGATTTATTTCGTGTTATTTGTATAGGGCCTTTCTCAAACCCAAGGTAGCTTTAAAAAAACAGCAACAAACAAATACAAATAATTCCACACAGTACATATAAAAATTGCCATTGTAAAACACAAACATCCATTTTTCACAGAAATCATGTTTTCTGTATTTTTAGGCTAGTGTTTTTGAGTGTCTTTCACATTATGTTAATGATAATAATCATAATAATAATAATCATCCTATCACTTTCTGTTTCAGTTCTACATGCACGCCAGACACCTGGCTCTCAGCAGAGCTTTTCCTGAACGATTCAAAACGGACACACTCGTGCCTCCCACGGTGAGCTGCACTTCACTCTCACTATCATATTTCATCTCTTTTTGCATTAGAATAATATGCTGTTTAATCATATTATATAAACGACCTTGGGTGTGAGAAAGGCGCTATATGAATTGAACAAACAAACAAATAAATTAATATGTAATCTCAGCATAGCATCAGATTCCTCTTGGAAGGAAGTTCCTACTTCAAACTTGACACACAATCTTACATAACTACTGTAGATGAGCTTAATGTGCGCAGGTTCAGGTAAAGTTGTCCGTCGCCACAAAGTGTCCGTTAAAGCACACCAGATCACATGCACGTGGTGTTTAAAGGCCTTTTAAAGACGTTAATAAATAGTAATCACACATACATACAGGATTAATATACTGTAGGTTAAAAAAAATAGTTACAGAACTCAAAACATAATCAGACAGGAGCCAAGAAAATTTCACATATAACATAATAATATATATTACAATATTATATATAATATACATTTATAATGTATAATAATATATACACTTTTAATCATTATTATAATATACACATATGCATTAAAGTCAATAGGAATTCAGGCACATTGTTACTTAGAAGTGATAAATGATGCACTAAAAATCTTCCACAACTAGGAATATAAATGTGTGTGTGTTTGTGGGCATCAATAACAACCAAGAACATTTTTCCAACTCCCTTCTCCATCACCCTGCAGCCAACTTGTCTGACTTCTAACGTTTTAGTAAATCCCAACTCATGAATCGTTCTTTTAAAAGTGATGAATAATTTTTACTATAATAATTTTAATTTTAAAACGTGTCCACACTTAAATGTATTTGAAAGTATTTGAAAGTAAAATTAGAAAACAGGTCATGTTTTTTTTTAAAAAGGTAAAGGTTAGGATTGGGGGCGGGATTTAAGGCGGGGCCAGCGTTTATGTGTATGAAATCAAATGAAATCCAACCACATCGCCCTTATTCGTTTGAATTTGTACTCATTTTAACATGAGAAGATTATTTTCTTTTTTTTTCTGTATAAAGAGTGAGTGAGAAAGATGATTCATACATGTATTTTCATTGGAGGTTTTAAATAAAGTTAAAATTCACAGAAATGGGATTTAAGTGGATAGGCAGCTGGGCAAAAGAAAAAATATTTGAGTCATGATCTTTGAGATTTTTAATGTATGGAGTAAGTAGTATGGCTTTTTAATGGAAGTACAGTTACTTAAGTACCTTACACCTCTGCATGCCAGTGTGAGACAAATCGGACTTGTTTAGTGAGTAGACAGACATCAGTTACCAAAATAGAAAATGACCGTGTTGGCTAGTGGTAGAAATGCGGCGCTGGTCTAATTTAAAACTTGCAGACAGAGCAATATCAAGAGTTACAGTTTGGCCTTGATTAGTCTATCCATCAGGAAGCTATTAACCTCCAAACGGCAGTGTGTTTAACTGGCCTAAATCTCCATCAGCTGGTTAGAGGTAGACAGCTTTAGTGGGTCTGTGTCTCAGGAACTGGTGGGATTAAAGTGACAGTCGAGGGCTCGTTCGAAACGGTGGATCTGGCTCTTACAGCCAAAAATAATAATGCTTCAAAGATTGAGTGCTGAATTGGAGTTACTGTAAAATATGTAAAAGAACACAAATAGAAGTTGGTAAATTGTTTATTATAAAAAATAGCATGAAACATTTCTTAACATAATAATAATAATAATAATAATAACAATAATATTTATTTATATGGCACTTTTCATTCTGAGTTCAAAATCTCAAAGTGCTTTACATATAAAAGGTCAGAAAGTCAAAACAAAGTGTTTGTGATAAAGAACATTAAAGAACCACAATCACTAATGAATTATCTATAAATATAGTGTTAGTGCTATAAATCATGAAAAGTCTATTTCACAAGATAAAAGACCTTTTAATAGCTATGAATAAACTAAATTAAACATGTATTTAATCTGGATTTAAAAACACCTATAGAGCTATAGAGCGTTCCTAACGTTCT
>JAOUQW010000014.1:12877787-12888029 GCA_028565825.1 Olivaichthys viedmensis
TGTATATTTGCACTCGTCCTCACTGTCGTGTATTTGCACTTTATGTAGTCCTGTATAGCGTGCTGCTGTAGTGTTGCATGTTGCACCATGGTCCTGTAGAAACGACATTTCATTTCAATGTATACGAGGTATAGGGAGGAATGACAATAAAAACCTACTTGAACTTGAACTTGAACTTGACTCACAAACCTAATGACTGGGAATTCAACAATCCAATATCCAGGGCTATCAGGACACACTCGTAAAGAAGCCCCCAGCCTGACTGTCTGCATGAAGAGACATCTAAACTGCTGGAATTCATATATTCTATCAATTAGATGGGAAATAAATGCGCACACTTGATTAAAACTTTGTTCATGTTTTTTTGTGGAGTATAGACAGAAACTCAGTAACGTGTGTGGAGGAGTGGATGATGAGCAACATTCAACAACACATGACACATCTGATATAGTGACAACCGTCAAGCCTTGGCATTTTCATTGTTCTAAATTCAGGAAATCTGTGTTGAGTTCTGTATTTTGTCTCTTTATTAATGCTCTGAAATGTTTGACTCACAAGGCCATAGTCTCCGTTAAACACTACCTCCAAATCATGGCTGCCGACCAGAAACAAAGCTTCAGCCAGCTGGGTCAGACGCATGTTTTATCTTCTGCCATATTGTTTTTGACTCTGAATTAAAGCTTGTTTCATATGCTGCATTTCTCACAACTCTGGAAGATCTGTTTCCTTTCACAGTTCAATTCCAGTGGCTCTCAAAGAACAAAAGAGGAGAAATGTGAATGAGGATAATAACAGTAATCAAATGAACACAAATGAAAGGGATTCACAGAGACATAATCAAACATCCTCAGTGCAAAGAATCAGCATTAAAAAGCCCTGTTTTCTTTTAAAACCACATCTCTGATCAAACATCACCTGATCTTCATCCTGACTTCCATCTGGAAACAAACAAAGACACAAACACGATTTAACAATTATCAAGCAGAATTAATCAGAGATCAAACAAACATTCAGACACGACATCCTTCAAGCAATCACTTTCACAGAAATGCAAGAGCATGTGGTTATGAATTTTGGGGATTTTGCTATCGATCGAGTCTTGCGTTCATAAAAGTTTCATCGAGATGTATAATTCATTTGATCTTAGAGTCCTGATTAATTCCTTCCTCCTTCTCTTTTACGTCAGGTAATTTATTTGCCCTGAGCTTGAGAATCAGTGTGTGGTATAACCAGAATAGTACATTTACACAGAAAGCTATTTGACTCAATGCCTACAGAAAAAAAACAAAGGATAGAGAGGAAAGTGGAGGAGGGAAAACTCTTTGATTAATTATTAGGTGTGGAATTTGCATTACTACAGGTGCCTCTAAAGAAATATGATTATGACTATTCAACTAGATGATGAAAGTGAATAGTTTAAGGCCAGTCAAGACTTTGATCACTTGCCATAACTACAGACGTGCAAGCTTTTCGGGAGATGGGTTTAGAAAATTCTAACAGGGTGATATTGAAACGGTTCAAAGAAAAACCAAGAAAAACCCATCGCTCTGTTCTCCTAAACACAATATGCTGAGAAGGTTATATAGTACAAACAACGGCATTGGTAACTGGAAATTAAATGTTCTTGGGTTAAAATAATTTTTAGTTATAGTCAAACACGGTTCAACATTGACACTGAGTTATAAATTCAGTACCTGGGTTGAAATCACCTTCGGAAAACGTGAACATGGTCACCATGCCGAGCCGTCTTCTGCTCTCTCTCTTCTCCCTGAGGATCTGCTGGAAGCTTCTTATGCACTTCAGCCTCCGAGCCTCCCTTTCGCTGAGTTGCAGGGAGCGCTCTCCTTCCTGTTGTCCATCCTCTACAAGCACATCTGCTTGTTCTCCTGTGGGTTCCCCTGATGTTCCTCCATTCTCCTCCTGAAGTACTAGCTCCTCAGTAGAGAGAGAGACTGAGATTGATTCGGTGGTCAGACAGTCTGGTAGGGTGGCCACATTAGCATGCAATGTTGTATCCCTGGAGAGCTCAAATTCAGACGAAAGCAGTGTTTCCAAAGGTTCACTAGTCTGTAAGCTGCCCTCGATAGACTCTGGTACGGTGTCACAAGGGTTTGATGAGGTGGAGATGGCTTCATTTGGCTCCACATGGCCAGGGTCAGCTCTGTAGATTTGGGACCCCTTTGATGTGGTATTTAAAGTATGAAGAGTTTCTGTTTGAGGCATTCCCTTATTGGGTGACCCACTATCAAGCAAGTCTCCCCCTACATGAGGGTCACTACAGTGGGGCATGGGGAGATAAGTATCAGCTTTATCCACTGGTGAGGTTGCACCACCTGTCTCTAGCTTCTTCAGAGCCACCTTCAGTGCAGTTCTAAAATCCAGCACCGCCCTTCCAAACTTCCTAACGTTAAACCCCACATTGCTGCCTTCATCTGTGTTCAGCTCCCGTTCACGGACATACTGATGAGAGCTTGTGGCGTACCCGCCTTTCTGGTTCCTGTCAATTACAGATGCAGCTTTGACTGGACCAACGGGATCCTCTAGAGCCTCCCTATTCAAAATGAGATGTGTATAATTCTCAGACGAGGAAGATGCAATGTCTTCCTTACTATCTCCAGCAATAAGGTTATGACTTGGGGTGCAAGGCTCTCCGTCAATTCCGTACACCTGTATTGTTTGATAGCCAGAACTCTGATAATAAGTAGGTAAACATTCACGATACTCCAAAGCTGCTTCCTCAGCATGTACATCCACCTTGCATGGATTTGGTTTACCTCTATGTCCACGCCACTCATCCCTACCGCATGTGCTAGCAGGAGAATTGTAGTGCAGATTGGAAGAGATTGAAATGTGCTCTGAACTGCTCATTGTTGATTCATCCAGTGCAGTACAAGCACCTCCTTCCCTGGAAGTGTCCCAGGTATCTATCCCTCCAATGCAACCATCTCTTTCCTCAAAACTGCCTTGTCTGGAGAATGGATCTTCTTCACTCCATCTTGTTTCCCCACTCCCACTGTGTATTAACCCAGTTTGATCCCAGTTCTGTACCTCACCTGTAACATGCACCAGCCCAGATGAGGGTCTCTCCTGGTCAGATTCGGACTTGGAACTCTGGCCTGAGGAAAGGGAGCTGGTACTGAGACAGTCCTGCCCATCCTGGCGTTCAAGGTAGCCAAGGCTTTGCTTCCTTCTTACTGTGTTTGGAGGCATGTCTAAGCTCTGTTCTGAAGTCCCATGCTCAAATGGATTGTGGACAGTATCACTAGTACTAGTAAAGTTAGATGGAGCTCCACAGGACTCTTTTTGTCTTCTGAATTCTGACTCCTGGGAAAATGCTGCTTTGCATTGTCCGTCAAACACTTTATACCCTGCTTGCATACCACAGCTTACACATTCAACAGTTTGGAGTTTGTCACAGCCCTTGGTGAAAGGACTGTCAGATCGGTGATGGTGGGAAGGATCATGCCTGGACACAGCCCCGGGCCAGGTCTCCACACTAGACTTGGTACCTGAGCGAATGCCCTCAATCTCTATTAAAACTGCATCCACACAGCTGGACACTTCTTCAACAGATCCACGAACAGAGGACAAATACTCCCTCAGGTCTGAAATTTCTTCCTGGATTTTATTTATGCCTTTTAGTTCCTTCAGTATATGCTCAATAATGGCACTTGATTCCTCCTCTTGATCTACTTCCTCATCCTCCTCCACAATCTTGTCCTGCATAGCCATGTTAAACCGGTAAAGCAGAGAATCTTTCTGATACACGGAAGTCCCACTGGCAAACCCCCTGCCAGGTCCATTGAGATCTTGACTTTCCGGTAGCTCTGTTGGATTGGTGTGTTGCAAAGTGCAAGGGATTCGGATACCCCCCTCTTGGTTCAACTCGACCTCTCCTACACAACACGCTCCAGCGACACCACTGTGTCCTTGTCCATTTGGGACTTGAGGAAGATGGCAGACCTCAACAGAAGACATTCCCCTTCTGTAGTAGTCCTGTACCTTGCCCACATCCTCTGTCTCTTCTTCATCTTCCTCTTCAATTCCTGCATAGTAAAGTGCCGTAGCTGGGACAGACTGATCAGCAGAGCCCTGTAACAAACGATGGATCTTTCCACGTAGCACAACGGCCACTTTCGGGTTTGGCTGCCTCCTCTTGGGCGCCGCTGTCTTGTTCTTGGGTCGGCCATACTGCGGGACGCCTGTTCCGTCCTGGCCATTGTAGCGATTGCGGGAGAACATTTTTAAGAATGCTGGGGAACCTAAAAGGTTCTCCCAATTCCAGTGCTGGGAGTATAATTCACATTACTTAAAGTTCCAACAATGCAGATATTTAAGAATGAGCCGATAGCTGTCTGTGGGATTAGTCCATGGCTGAGGGAGACAAGAAGGAATATTAAAGAGTAACAACTATACAACATTTTACAACTGGATAATTTGACATGCACCATGGGGAAATGTTTGAATTTCTTTTCATTTCCTCTCTTATCAAAAAGGATTAATACATTTGCTGCATGTTATCCCAATTTTTCCATTATCGCAATTATTTTTCAGCATCACCCTGCACATTTCACGCCTTCTTTTTACGAGCAATGTATTTGTATCGACAGGCTGCCCACTAACAAGAAGCATATGTCAAAACATTGGGTGAATCAATGGATCTGACATATACTCATTGCCAAGATACCAAATGCCAAATCGATGCCTGTGGTGAAAAATCAGATGACTGTGCATTATATTTGAACTTTTCCATTGTCCAGGTAACCATATTTATGTACAGACCACACACACATGTGGATAGATAGAAAACGTGCAGCTAATTATAGCTCTAAGCAAATTCTATACATGATATTAGGTATGTATTTTGTTAGGTATGATAGATGCTTTCTGCGACGATATAGATTTCCTATAAAAACATTTGCATTTGCCAGACACAAGCCAGATTTGAACTATTCCCACTGAATAGTCCTCCCTGTCACACGATAAACAGGCAGAGCATGCTGCATCTACTCTCAGGCAATGTACAAGGGACCTAGAACACGATAAACGTTATGAGATGTCAATGACGTCTGTGGAAAAAGATGCTTTGCTGGCCTCAAGAGGACTCCATTAAACAGAGGAGTTAAGCATCTTGAGAAGAAATGCACATAAAGCCAGAGGGAAAAAATTGTCTTTTATCTGGAACTCTGGAGTTAACACAAATAGTAAATAATAGTCTGCAATCAACTCCTGCTACATATCTGTAAGCAGATACACACTACACACACACTACACACACACACACACACGGCTGTCTGTCACAGCAGATGCCACATCTCCCTCAGACATGTGGCAATTACTGAATCTCTCTTCTTCTCACACACATCATTCATTTCGTAGAACCGTTCTCACCTGGGAGGCTGCACTCACCCAAACACACACACACTAACACACAAACACACCACGACAGACTGACATCTCTAAGAGAAACCAGTGGAGAGGTTTAGTTGAAGAACACACACAAACACACACTGCAGACGATTTTGATGAAATCCCCTGACAGCGAAAAAAACCACAATATCTTCCTTTTCTCAATTTGATTGAAAGACGACAGATTTGATGAACTATGAGCTCAGAATGTTCCTCTTGACTCCATGGCAACATCACGCAGCCAGCAGCACACATCATCGAGCAGATGAGGTAACCATGAAGCATCGAATCGCTGTTTCATAGAAATGCTCAAAACATAAGCTGCGCTTGTGCAAGCTCTCGAACAAAGCTTTCATCTTCATAGTCCTCTGTGTATTTGAATCACTGAAAAACATATCGAATAAAGTTCCCAATGTTTGCAAAGAAAAATTCATTATTGTTTAAAAAAGAAATTCCTGGCAATCTATGATCAATGCTATGATTATGAATATTTCAGAGACAAAGTTTTCTATGTTGTCTATGTTGTATATTTTTAACTATGATCCTGATATTATCCTTGGTAATGACACAGACTCCTCAGAGCACAAATACATTGTGCTAAAAAGTGCCTCACAAATTACATGGAAAAATGTGATAGTGTGTAAATATCGCCTTATTTCATTTACTGTATTTTACATGATGAAGAATTATTTTTCCTCATATTTTTATTGTTAATCGTTATTACTGCATTCCCTCACACCACTCTGTTGTCTTTCTCATTTTAGGTATATTTGTTAGCATGGTACCAATCAATAGCACCTTTGTATAGCTATTATCTTTATTATCCCTATTGATCTGTACTCTATAGATTATATTTTCTTACAATATATAATTCTGTACCACTGCAACCTCGACCAATACAAAACATAATTACAAAAACAATTGTGATACCTGATGAATAGTGATTTTCAGCACAGAAATGTGGTTATTATCTGAAATAAAACAGAAAGTCCCTCTCTGTTTTTACGAGCATGGATGTGTTTATTCGCCTAAACAGAGCTGACAGAAACGCAGCCTATTTTGCATACATTTTTGTGGATTAAATAAAATTTGATATATAAATGGAAACCGGGGAGAAACTCAGTCAACTGAGCGTTTCGTTATTCTGGATTAATGCACCATATAACTTGGATAAATGTGGAAGCACAGCGATGTTATAAAAGGAGCTAAAAACTCTATTCAGGTGCAGGTTTTTCCATAACGTAAACTGACCACCAGGGTGGATCCACCCACGTTATATCTACACTCACTGGCCTTTTTATCACGTTCACCTACAATACAGGTCACGTCATACACAATTACTGACTGCAGCCCATCTGTTTCTCTGCACAAAGTATTGGCCCCCCTCTACCCTGTACATCAATGGAAAGGGATCAGCACTGAGCAGATATGATTTGGTGGTGGTTCATTCTCAGTACAGCAGTGACACTGACATGGTAGTGTGTGTGTGTGTGTGTGTGTGTGTGTGTGGTGCAGGTACAAGTAGATCAGGTACAGCAGTGACACTGACATGGTAGTGTGTGTGTGTGTGTGTGTGTGGTGCAGGTAAGAGTAGATCAGGTACAGCAGTGACACTGACATGGTAGTGTGTGTGTGTGTGTGTGTGTGGTGCAGGTATGAGTAGATCAGGTACAGCAGTGTTGTTGTTGGAGTTTTAAACACATCAATGTAACTGCTGGGTTGAGAAACAGTCCACCAGCCAAACATACAAAACATATCCATCTAAAACAAACCCTGTGCTCAGAAACAGACATTGACGAAGGGCTAGAGGATGATTAACACACACTGTGCAGGGAAAAAGATGAGCTTTAGTCTCTAACTGGACACCTACAAGGTGAACAACAAGGTAGGAATGTGTAATAAAGTATCAAGGAAGAATACACAGTACTTAAAAACCCAAGCAGAGCTGCTGTACCCAATGCACTCATTCCCTACGCAACACCCATTACGATGCCACTGCTATGTCATTGCTGTGCTAAGAATGGTCTACAACTAAAAGGCTAGGTATACCTAAAAAAGTGGCCATTGAGTGTATTTTCATATATACGCTTTATTAATGCAGGTGTTAATTGAAAATATTACAGGAACTGGTCAATTTTAATAAAAATAATCTATAAAATTGTTTTCCTGTCATATAAAAGTGTTGCTGGGTCTCAGTTCTGTCATGATAATATTTTAGGAGTCAGACTGGTTGGTGGTTCTCGCTGCTCTGGGAGAGTCGAGGTGCATCATGGGAAGACCTGGTCCACAGTGTGTGAAGCTGACTTTGACCAGCAGGATGCAGAGGTTGTGTGTCGAGAGCTGGGCTGTGGGCTTCCTGTGGAGGTGCTGGGAGCAGCTGCTTTTGGCAGAGGGGAGGGTCAGGTGTGGACAGAGGAGCTTCAGTGTAGAGGCAATGAATCTCAGATTTATTTCTGTCCAACATCTTCACTCAAACACAACTGCTCCCATTACAACCATGTGGGACTGGTGTGTGCTGGTAAGAGGAGTAGCTTTTAAAGTTTATCTCCTTTTTGAGTTAATTGCTGTAATGAAGGCTACGTATGATGTTATATATCAATCTCTCTTTCTTTAAATCTCTTTCTCTCTCTCTCTCTCTCTCTCTCTCTGTCTCTCTCTCTGGTGTACAGACAGTGTGAGGCTGGTGGATGGTGGAAGTCGCTGTGCTGGGAGAGTGGAGGTCCTTCATAGAGGACAGTGGGGAACAGTGTGTGATAATTACTGGGATATGAGAGATGCTGCAGTGGTGTGTAGAGAGCTGGGCTGTGGGGAGGCTGTAGATGCACTGCGATATGCTCACTTTGGACCAGGATCAGGACAAATCTGGATGAGTTTTGTGACCTGTAATGGATCAGAGTCTTCACTGAAAAACTGTGGATCAGCAGGGTGGGGGATACATTACTGTGATCATGACAATGATGCTGCAGTCATCTGCTCAGGTAAGCTGCATTTTATTGGCATAATGACTATAGACTGTTTAACCCCTTAAATTCCTATGACCCGTTGGCGTGTCCAGACTTACATTCCTGATTATCGTGCGAAATGTAACTACATACCTTTTTCTTATTAGTTTCACTGTAGTTAGTGAATAATATGCTTTAAGATGAATAACTGAATAATAAACTGTGGCTTTAAGAGACTAATGAGTAGTTCACAGACAATTAATTTTTTAAAATAATTGTTGCCACTTTGGGCGTCTGTTGATTTTGACTAGTGTTTCTTAGCGTTTTCATTGATTCATTGTTGTCCTACTTCATATGTTTGCAAATACATACATATTTGTATATGATTTTGTTGCTGCTATTGGGCGTTTTTAAAACATGTTGCATGGTCTCAGTTCTGTCATGATAATTATTTTAGGAGTCAGACTGGTTGGTGGGTCTCACTGCTCTGGGAGAGTCGAGGTACTTCATGGGAAGACCTGGTCCACAGTGTGTGATGCTGATTTTGACCAGCAGGATGCAGAGGTTGTGTGTCGAGAACTGGGCTGTGGGCTTCCTGTGAAGGTGCTGGGAGCAGCTGCTTTTGGCAGAGGGGAGGGTCAGGTGTGGACAGAGGAGCTTCAGTGTAGAGGCACCGAATCTCAGATTACCTTCTGTCCAACATCTTCACTCAAACACAACTGCTCCCATTACAACGATGTGGGACTGCTGTGTGCTGGTAAGAGCTGCAGTTTTCATTGCCAATATTTTGTTTCTCTGATTAACTGTAATGGGCAGTGGTGGCTCAGCGTTTAAGGCTCTGGGCTGCTGATTGGAAGGTTATGAGTTCAATTCCAACCACCACCAAGCTGCCACTGTTGGGCCCTTGAGCCAGGCCTGTAACCTTCATCTATATCGCTTAAGTGTAAGTTGCTTTGGATAAAACTGTCTGCCAAATGAGTAAATGCAATGCTGGATGTTATGTAGAACTTTAGTGGTATCTCTTTTTCTGTCTCACTGATTCTTCCTCTATGTGGGAAGATCTTTCTTGACATTCCTGTTTCTTTACACAGATGCTGTTAGGCTGGTGGCTGGTGGAAGTCGCTGTGCTGGGAGAGTGGAGGTCCTTCATAGAGGACAGTGGGGAACAGTGTGTGGTGATTACTGGAATATGAGAGAAGCTGCAGTGGTGTGTCAAGAGCTGGGATGTGGGGAGGCTGTAGATGCGCTGCGTACTGCTCACTTTGGACAGGGATCAGGACCAATCTGGATGGATGACGTGTACTGTAGTAGATCTGAGTCTACCCTGAAGAACTGTAGAACAAGAGGGTGGGGCGAACATAGCTGTAATACTGGTAACAATGCTGGGGTAATATGCTCAGGTAAGCTATACTACTTAGAAGTGTAGGCTGTATTTAATGACTATAATTCACTGTTAAGCATTAATCACTGTCATTTGTATTTATTTTATAATGATGCGGAGCTGAGGAATGACTTAGGACTCCGTAACGCAGTCACGGAGCAGGATAAGCTGCCTGGCTATCACCACCGAGAGTTGGTTTGCCTCAGAGCGACTATGGAAGAGGTTCTTAGGCTTCTCCAGCAGCACACTGTGGCCAATCCCCTGCACCAGCGGCTCAACTACACACAGTTCCTCCCTCTCCTCCTTCCAATGGTCTGCCCTTCTAAACCCAGCCTCATGTGGCTGGCACAAACCGGCACTCTGCACTCTCGCCTATTAAATGGTCCTTGGGCTTCCCTGGTTACAAAAACATAACCCCATTGTCAACTGGGAACACAAAGACATTATATATTGTCCTCCACATTGCAAAAGTGACTGCCTACACTATCCATAAAGTGTACCTTGCCTATC
>JAOUQW010000014.1:13011211-13030079 GCA_028565825.1 Olivaichthys viedmensis
GGCAGTAACAGAAGGGTTTATGTAAGGAGACGAACAGAAGAGAGATTGATACCACAGTGGATCAAAACAACAGTGAACATGCTGCTGGAGTTTCAGTGTTCTCTCAGACTTTTGGACCCCACTGCATACTAAACACTACACACTTTGTTTAAGGGAATTAGAAAAGTAGTAGATATTTAAACACAAAAGCACACTTTTTAACACCATGTTTTCTGGTGGGAGCATTTATATGTGAGACAAAGACTGAAAGGTTTTTCAAAACAGCAACAAAAAAAAAGATAAAAATTCTCAAACATATTCCACACAGATTAATTTGTACCATTATTGTGACTTTTTTTATTTTAAACATGATGTTTAAGAATTATAATGCAGTTGTTCTGAATTGCATTACTTTTTTATTTTTCGCTTAATGTATTTATTTTTTTTCCTGTGAACCTCTTTAGTGGAATGATGACATGTAAAATGAATATTCTTCAGACACCAAAAAATACCCATATACATATTGGAGTAGCATTAGTTACTTAAACACACTGTGTGTCTAATAGAGACGTAACATTTTCCCCTGTTGAAGCAGTGAGCATTTCGAAGTAAGTGTGTTTTTTAGAGCATTTATAATGTTGCAAGTGGTATTTTGTTTCTGCAGGTCACAGAAGAAAAGCCATTTAGATCAGAAAGTCGATTACCCTGCGTTTCATGCGGCAGGGAGCAGCTCCTCCAACAGCAACTCCGTAAGCAAACCTCACTCTGGAATGAAGTTATGCTCTGCAATGACTTAACCCGATTACGAAAGAGGAGTTACAGTTTTCACTTAAAAGCTAGAGTCAAAGATTTGCTTCTTAATTACCTTTGAAAAAGTTGTAAGGCTCTAGTGGGCGGAATCTGTTAAGTCTTTCTCTCCCTTTTCTCTCATATCGAGTCTTCCTTTGTTTCTTCCTCTTTGTGGTTTTGTTTCAGTCGGGGGACAAGAAGCTGGCTCACAGTGCCCAGATGTATCACTACCAACATCAGAAACAACAGATGCTTTCAATGGAAAAGTAAGCGTCTTATCTCCAAAAGCATCTTGTCCTGTGATCTTCATTGGCTCTGACTTGAACATACACACACATGCCATTTGTCACGTAAACATTGCGGGGCCCTATTCACACTTTTCATTAAAATATATGAACTAGGGCTGTCCGAATGAATTTTACCGTTCAAATGCGATTTGTGTTCTCATAATTTTTACATGTACAAAAGTTAAAAAAATATATAATAATAATAATAATCATATTTAAATGGCTTAAGAGCACATGTTCTACTTTTAGTCGCCCAAGTCTAAAGTTTTTGGCACTTGATTTTTTTTTAAGAAGCTTTCTGAATAAATGCGTGTCATTTATGGCATATTTTGTTTTCACATTTTTAATTATGTATCAGTTTTCTAATTAAATATGAAGGAAAAAAACAACAAGCAACGTTGCTGCGCAAAGACGAGTCGTCGATGATCGATTTTTACACGGATCTCTGATTTTTTTGCATTAATCTTGGCTCACCTAAAAACATTAAATCATGCTATACGTCAGTGACAAAAAAAAAACATTACTGTGGAAAAATAAGTAAACGCAACTCTGAAACATTTAAAGCTTCTGATTAAAATTACGGTGTTGCCTCCTTGTGATTTTTCTTTGCTTAAGAAAGCAACACAATTTTCACCTTCCATGGTTTATGCGCATAGAAATGCATAATTATCGGCTCATTAATATTTGACTGTATTCAAATCCAAGTAAAATTTTGAACACAATTCTCAAAGGAGTTTGACAACCCCAGTCTGAGCTGTAACCTCCACATTACGGTATTTTAATGTCAAGAGATTAGCTCTCTATTGTTTTATAGCCATTTCAGTAATTATTATTATTTTTCTCTGTGTGTGTGTGTTGATGCACAGACACAAAGCTGAACCTAAAGTCTCTGAATCTGGAGCCACATCAGATGAGGAGAATGAAGAAGGAGACTTCACTGTATACGAGTGCCCTGGACTCGCCCCGGTGAGCAAAAAGTGCTTCGTTTAGCTTTTGGCCAGGAGTGACTGTAGGCCAAAGCTCTGCCTGCTAAGGCCGGGGTTATACTTGCTGCGTGATAACGTAACAAAGCTACGCAAGCGTCGTTGTTCACGTACTCGTTTGCGTACTATTCGTACATCAGGAGGATTAAAAACTGGCAAGTCAGCACCGGAATACCTTCTTCCACCACTTCTTCTGGTTTTGCACAACGAGGTAAACAGTGAAGATGGCGGGAGTTGAGGAGGCTATGGTAATGTACATTTTGAGAGAACGGCAGAAACGGCGGCAGCGGCGCCAACGTAGATGGTGTATCAATCCATTAAACCAAGCTCGTCGCCCCAACTGAGAGTGTATTTCTCTCGTCCTGCTGATCGGCGCGTTGCTTCACTATACTGTTCACGCTGGTGTCGCCCCACACGCATGCGTTGCATTCATTTTTTGGGACGAGCACGCAGGATACGCGCGGTAGCCATCTTGCGTACACGTACGTGTAGTTTACAGCAAGTATAACCCTGGCCTCACACTGTACACTATTTCCAACACTTTTGCAGTGGCCGTGTCGTGGTTCTACTCTGTGGTGTAGAAGAGACGTAACGCCTTGCTGCGGTTTGCAATGCAGTGTGTGTGTGTGTGTATATACGCACGCATGAATACATACATACATGCATACACTATTACATTTCCCAGTAGTGAAGTTGTATTTTTAAATACACTTAGCTTGTAAGTTGTTCCACTCTTTTATCAGCATTGATAAGCACTAAATCATTTCATTTCCTAACGTACACAATATATGGTCTTAATCCATCATGTTCACATTTTTGGTCGGTTGGTTTTAAGCACAATCGAGGTCACCAGCTGCTAACGAGTCAGCTCTCAAGTTTATGCACATGCACATAAATGTGTAGAAGGGGGAAAAAAAAGGATATTAACAGTATATATGCTCTGAATAAGCCGATTATCGGCTACAGCCCAGGTGTCTTTATTACATTTCTTGAAATCCGATAACTTTAATTCAGTATGCCAGAGCAGGTTGTTTACATGACCATTTGAGTAATCGGTTAACTGCTGAAGTCGGATTAGTGCATGTACTAATAATGCTCTGTGTATGTTCCACTGCTTCACTGTTTTCTCTAGACGGGAGAGATGGAAGTGAAGAATCCGCTGTTTGATGATTCTACTTTACACGCCGGAAGGAATCACAAGTGACCTGGATGCTTACACTCTCTCTCTGACACACACACACACACACACACACACACACACACTGCATAACATGTACAGAGGTTTCATTTTCACTAGAGAGAATATTATCGATATACCCGCACACCTTTTAATGGTCAGGTGTGCACGCACACGTGCATCTCAACATATCCTACACCGGATGATGTGATTTGATGTCTTTTATTAGGCAAGCCCCTCAGAACAAACACAAGAGGGGAGACCCATTAAAACCCAAACGACGATGAAGACTGGATGGGAAATAAAAGCAAAGGTTGAAAGCGAACTGTTCTTCCGAGGGACGTTTGTAACGACTCTCAATGAACACTGTGCACCCCGACAACCTACAAAGCAGACTCAAACTCCGCAGGGCTCTTCACTGTCCTCTTTTTAATTACACACCACCCTTTATTCAAGTTTATCATCCCTCTTTTCTTTTTGAGCAACTCTTGATCTTGGTTAAAATGTCTCTTTCAGTTAGACGTATTCGTAATGGAATTCGTCGTCTCCTGTCTTTTTTGTAAAGCCTTCCAAAGCGTTGACTCAAATGGGGAATGAATAGATTCTACACACCTCTACACCTGAGATATAACCTTCATCAATGCCGAGTTTAGCTTTTAGATATCACCTGCACTCGAGGTTTATGTCCTGCTGTTTTGTAGTGCTCATCTCCGGTATGTATTTAAAGGCTTAAACTGAAACCATTTGCTGGAATGTACCTCTAGTCTTTCTCTGCTCTGTCTGTGCTATTTTTTTGTCTACTTCTCCTTTTCCCTTTCGTTTGCTACTTTTATCTCGACATGTAAGCTTCTATTCAAGTAGAATAGTGAACAGATTTTTGGATATATAAATCTCACTGAGGTGTTACACACTTAAGTCACTTTAGTATAAATAAATAACCCTGTAAAAGAGGCCTTTTTGTTTGACTTGGATAAGCTGTGCGGAATTCTGACAGAATTATTGGCACCCTCTATTAATATGAGGGTCAGAGATGAAAATGGTTTTCAAAACAGGAAAAAGAATAGCTATTTCCTATACAGTTCAGTTCAAGAATATAAATGATATGAAATAAAATGTTTTAAATGGAACTAAGAAATTCAACCCATTGAAAGGTCATTCAATGTAACAGATAATTGTAGCGCAAAAACTGATATAAAGCTTATTTTTAGTTATTTTTTAGTTATGCTGCTTGAATAACGTGTACACAAATCACTTTGTAAGAATACTAAACCACCAAAAACGTATTGATTTTTATTTTGAAATCGGTAAATCTTGCTGTTTTATAGTTACAACTCCTGCTTTGTCTGTTTATCTTGTGAAGGCATGAATTTTATTTAAAATACTATTCAGGTTTGTTTTCCATTCATCGGTTTTTATCATTTTAATATTGAATACCGCTGTTTATACTGTATGACCGCGCGAACCCTTTTCATCTTTGACCCATGAACAAAAGATGCTCAGTAAAATTCACTTTATTGTTCATCAAATATATTCTCTGCTTAGTATTAAAAAAAAAAAAAAAAGTCAAATATTATTGTGATAATATTTCTTAGGAAAATTTATTTTCCTATAATCATTATTTGTCACGGCATGGATTATAACCAAGAATTCCTTTTGTGAAAACAAGATGTTACAATTATTCCCACTCCTGAATACAGCACCATGTGCACCATCCCCTTTGCCAAATACTGAATTGTCTCTGAATCTTTGATGTACTGGGCGGATACGTAGGAAGAGAGCTTCTCCCATACACAGACGAATCCTCAGTGTCCTTGGTTCTGACGTATGGTAACATCATACGTTGGTACTGGGATGGTCATTATAAAGCTTGATTCTGACCTTCTGAAATGTCCTGGAATGTGTCCATGATGCATTGGACCATGTGTTTCCAAGGACTTTTGGAAGCAAACCAATCTGCCGCATGCACAAAACATAAGTCAAACAAAACAACTAGCACTACAACAAGACACTAGCAACATGATTAATACGCTTCGCCAAATTGTTCTGTGGTTGAGGCCAACGATTTTTATTTTGGTCTCCTCTGACCAGATGGGCTGGTTCATATCAAAATCTAGCAAACTCCACATGTGCCGTTTTTTGTGGGGTTTTTATTTATTTTATTTTTTAATTTATTTTTTAAAGCAAGTCTTTCAAATAATTTGTCTGCCTCAATTTATGCATAAGATCAAGTAAATTACTTTTTTTGTATGTCCTTAGCTCATGTTTACCAAGAGTGCCACTAATTCTGGAGGACATTACTTGGATTAAAGCCAGTTTTGATCTTCATGTTACGGGTCTGTAGCTAAACTACATAAGGGGCTATATGGGATGAGTATATTTTAGAAAAAAAGATGGGGGGAAAAAAAAGATGGTGCTGACTGGAATTGGTGATTATTTAAAGACTTTTTGAATAAAAATTTAGATTCGTCAGGCCCATTCTTAAAGGATAAGGGTTTTTTTTTTAAAGTTTTTTTTAAAATAATATTAACAGGCCAAGACACTTTCTGGACTCTGGACTAAGACTAACTTTGAGTGGACAACATCTGTTCAATCTGCTTTGTAGAGTCCAGTAGCTATAAGTGGTACAGAGTGAATGCTAATCAGCCAGGCTATATACAGCTGAGTGCAAAAGTTTGCATACCCTTAGGAGTAAACCAACAAGGCATTTCGTGCGTTAGGTTGCACATGGGTTCCTTCGTTATTGTAAGTAACAAAAATGGTCAAATAGTTTAAGATATTAATCGTAAAAACAATAATAAAATTGTATAATTTGAAGAAAAAAAGTGCATTTCCCTTTCTGAATGTGATATAAACATTTTTTAATGACTTGTATGCCCACCCTTGCCCTTTATAACTGCCTCCAACCTCTTTGCGTATCCTTTGAACTGCTTTTGAACCCTCTCAGTTGGATTATCCCCAATTTTTCCTGACATCTCTGTTCTAACTCTATCAGATTGCTTGGCCAACCTTTGCTTATTCTTATTGAAAATACACTACCTGTTATAACTCTGCCTGATGTCATACACTGCCTTCTTCATATCAGGTCTGAAGATCAAGCAAACCTTTTTTTTTTTCTGTTGATTTTGCCTTACGTTTCAGATTCTTGTCTTGTTTGCAGGATATTTTTGCATTTCATTTTTTGGTTATTTTATGGGGTTTTTTTTGTTTGTTTTTTGATCAATGTAAAATAGCAATACCTATTCAGTTTTTGCACCCTGAAACCATGGGGGATGCAAACCTTTGCACTCAAGTGTAGGATAGGAAAGGTAAAGCTTGATTTAAACCTTCAGCAATTGTGGTACATACAACCTAATTTTGGGTTGGGATTACTCAGTGCTGTGACCCGTTTCTCCATTTCTACTATGCGGCAATAGCAGAGCAACTTCCCCCACTGCAGAGCTGCAATGGGCCACTTAAGGGCCTCTTAAGGTGTGGCTCGGAGGCAGCGCATCGTCAGGGGGGCCGTTAAAGGCCATTGTCCGTGTGAATGGTAAGGAAGGCAGCCGTAGGCCACCCGATCAAGATATGTGGGGAGAGAGGGACGGTGGTCATCAGCTGGGTGTCAAAGCTATCAAAAGACCATCACAGTGGTCATATCAGGAGGGGAGATTCCAGTCTCCACCGTGGTGCAGTCAGGTCAACATCAGGCAGAACTGCGTAACCTTAATGAATAACTCCCAAACTTCCAAAGTGCATCTTCACAGAAAAATCAAGTGTGTTTGTTTGTTTGTTTATTTATTTATTTATTTTTTAATCTCTGACATCTCCAGATAATGATTGCTGAACAAAGTTTACATGATCATAAGGATTTCCACCAAGGTTTTCTATCCTGCAAAAAATATGTTTGGTATTGGCCTATTATTGCCTAGATTTCATTCAACCATCTAGAAGTGTGATTTGATTCTGCCAGCTGGAAGAATTTTGAGTGACGTTTAATGTTTGTGTAATCTAGGCATTCTTTACTAACAGTGGATTTGACACGGCTCTCAATTATCAAAAAAAAAAAAGTGGAAAAATGGTACTGGTTGTTTTTAATTTGAAAACATTTATATTATTGTTTTCATCGGTAAATGTTTCATTATGTACATGATTATATTTCTGGGGGGGGAAGGATAAATGGCATGTCTTTTCATTATCATATTTTACCCTAATACATCATCATCAAATAAATCATCAAACAACTCTTATGGATGTTTATTAATAGCATTCAGCAGTTGCTTCATGAAAGCAGTTCCTGTGTGAGTGACTTCCACACCTGGTTCTGGTAGGACGTGTTGACTTTCAGGAAAGTTCAGACCACATGTTGCAACAACATGCGATGATCATAAAATGAAATCTCTTTTTGTAAATGTGTTTCATCTGATTATGCCATCAAGTTAAACGCACACTCATAACCTGTCAAAATAACACAACTAGCCCAGCAATTCACCAAGTTCATTCAAGCGTTACACAACCTAATGGAAACAGTAATGCCTGTATGTTGCTCGCTTTACTGCAAGTTGCGCTCTGATTATGCTAAGGGAAAGAGGTTGCACCATTTCTCTTTAGTAAGGGTAAATTGCATGTTATTGTGAAACCTCTGTGATGTGGTTTAATAAGAAAACTCTTTCTTGCTACAGAAACAAGTGCCAACAGTTTTAAAGGCCACTTGAAAAGATGAAATAAAAAAAAAAGAATATAAAACAAAAAAGCCATCTGGGTGCTTTGGGGGTCTAATCCTCATTCACCCCCTTTGCTGGAGCCCCGGGTGCTTCTTGCACTCCCTGACGGCCTTCTGAATCTCTACTCGCTCCACTTTCTCCTCCGCTGTCTGCGCTTTGCATGACAATCCACCTCCCAAGTCCATGGGCCACTACAATGCCTGCAGCAGTGGTTTGATGTCTTTTAAACCTTTGACTGGCCCTGGGAGGCCTCCTGCGTGCTCTTTCCCCAGCTTTCCGAGCAGGAGAGATGGAAGCATTACTTGTAGACTATAGCTCCTGGCTTGCTGAAGGTTGTTTGATGGCAGGGGGTGGATTGTTTAGTTCTGGGGGAAACTGGTGCTGGTGCTGGTGGTGTTTGATGGTGTTTGTTGGTGTTTGATGGTGTATTCTAGCGTTTGATGGCGAATGTTGGTGTATGGTGGAGAATGTTGGTGTATGGTGGAGAATCTTGGTGTATGGTGGAGAATGTTGGTGTATGATGGAGAATGTTGGTGTATGGTGGAGAATGTTGGTGTATGGTGGAGAATGGTGGTAAATGTTGGTGTATGGTGGAGAATGGTATGGTGGTGTTTGATTGTGAATGTTGGTGTTTAATGGAGAATGTTGGTGTATGGTGGAGAATGGTGGTAAATGTTGGTGTATGGTGGAGAATGGTGGTGTATGGTGGAGAATGGTGGTAAATGTTGGTGCTTGGTGGAGAATGTTGGTGTTTGATTGTGAATGTTGGTGTTTAATGGAGAAAGTGTTACCAGCTTCAAGCACTTGGGGATTTATAACTTAGAGGGCTTTATCTGGCCCACAAACACTACTTTTTTAGTGCAGAAGGTGCAAAGTAGATCCACTTCTAAAGCATTTTTGGTCCAGAATTGTCCTCTATTTGGGACTCATCAGTATTAGAGTGTGTGTTAGTGAATGAGCTGAGCTTCAACTGTGCAGAGCGAGTGCTGTTATTAATGTTATTAATAGTTTGAGTGGGAGCGCTAGATCTTGCCATTCTGCTCCTCAAAAGAACAACAAAAACAACAAAAAGCTCAGCTTAGATGGTGATGGTGTGTTTTTAAGGCTACAAAATCAATATAAGGTGTCATTTAACAAACATAAGGTTTCTTTATGTTCACCGTTTTCATATCATACAGATAAACCCCTTTCGGCTTATTATTCAGTTATTAATTTTAAAGCATATTATTAAGTAACTTCTTTAAACTACAGGAATGTAAGTCTGGACCTGCAGACGGCTCCTGGGCGTTCAAGGGGTTAAAGCTAATACAGCTCTCTCTATATCTCTCTTGCTGTCTTTCTCTCTGTTTCAGGACATGCTCAGAGAATGACTGTACTGCAGTGGTTGTTCCTGATTCGTCTCTCAGTCCAACTAAAGAGCTCGCCTACAACAAAACAGCCAAACAGTGCCTAGAGGAGATCTCAGGTACACACACACATACACACACACATGTCATTCTCTGACGCACAACACATACAGATTAACAACACATTCTGGATAGCAACAAGGCCTGTCTTCGTCCATCTGTCATTTCTGACCTTTCCCTCGCTGTGATGGCAATATGGGCCAGAGGGGGATTTGTGTTTTGTGTGTGTGTGTGTGTGTGTGTGTTAATGTGACAGTTGTAGCTGAAGGGTGCTTCCTGCTGTGTCAGATATCAGTTTTGCAGACAGCTCTGAATACTTAACACACATCAAAGCTGAGATGGAACAGACACACAAAACACACACACATGCTTTATCCTACCTAAAGTCAGTTGTGTATTATTGTATATTTATAGAAACAGTAGGTCGACAGTCTTGCAACACACATGAATACTGGAGTCCCTCAGGGCTGTATGCTTAGTCCCCTTCAGTACTTTTTTTTTATCCATAACCATGTACAACACCAACACTCATTAGTTTAACTGGGGTTGTTGGATTGATATTCAGTCCACGAGAATCATCCTGTTAGCTTCCTGGCGCATGGACATCAACAAAACTAAAGTGGACACACCATTCTTCCCTGTAAACCTGTTCACCAGCTTCAAGTACCTGGGACTGTATATGTTATAGTTCCACATCTGGTCCACCAACACTATTTCCTTAGTAAAGAAGATGTTCTGCATCACATACACTTAATAAGGGGACTCCAACAAGCTAACATTTCTTCTAAAGCTTCTCCCGAACCACTTTAGAAAGTATTCTCACCCAGAGAAGGTATTTTTATGGTTAATTCTGCAGTACCAGATCGGAGCATGGTTGTGAACTCAGTACTCTCCTGTACTTCCTTTTTACCAAGTTATCTCCTGCTGTGTGATTTATATCTGATCAAGATGAATCATCCTATAAGGAAAAGGTTGACTTGCTACCTTCCTGGTTCACGGAAATCAACCTTTTCCTGAATGATGACAAAAACCCATGTTGACACACCATGCGCCTCTTTACATCGGGTGAGAAGGTCCATGTTGCTTACTTAAAAATGGTAACCCTCTGGTCCACAAACACTATTTTTCCCGAATGAAGAAGGTGAAGAAGGTGCAAAAATTGCATCCACTTCCTAATCATCTAACATTTTATCCGCAGCTTCTACAGACCCACTGTAGAAGGTATTCTCACCAGAAGCATCATGGTCTTCTATGGTTAATTCCACTGTATGAGATTGGAAGGTGGTGATATCTCAGACATGTATAATAAACACAGCAAGAGGAAAGTGGACGGTGTTATAAAGGATCCCATATACCCCATCCAAAAACTCTTTAAAATTGTGTTGATTATTAGACTTGTTGCACTATTTACACTTGTGCCAAACAGGTCCTTGTTATCTGAGTGAATCCAAATTATCTGATTTTAGTCCAGATTGCATGGTTTAGGTCCAGGTCATCTGGTTAATTCAAAGCTATCTTGTCTATCTTGTCAAATCCTGATTATGCATAATTTGGTGAAGTTCATGTTATCTGGTTTAGGCACATCATATCTGATTAAAAGGTCCTGATATATGTGGAAATCCTGGTTATCTGGTTTTAGTCCAGACTGTGTAGTGTAAATACAAGTTATCTGGTCTAAATACAGAATATGTGATTAACTCCTAACTATTTGATAAAGTCCTGGTTATTTGAGTAAATCTGGGTTAATTGGTTTAGGTTCAGGTTATGTAATTTAGTTCTAGGTTATCTGGTTAAGTTCTGGTTATTTAGATATCAGATCTTGGGTGGGGTTCCAGTTATAAATACTGATTATCTGATAAACTCCAGGATATCTTTTAAAGTTGTGGTTAAATCTGAGTAAATTCAGAATATCTGTTTGTAGTCCATATTGTCTGATTTAAATGAAAGATATCTGGTTCAATCCAATCCTGTTATCTGGCTTACGTGTAGGTTATTTAGATAAATCTGAGTAAATCCAGGTGATCGGGTTCTAGTCCTTGTTGTCTGGGTTAAATCCTGATTGTCCAGGTAATTCCAGATTATTTGGGTAAATTCTGATTATCTGTATTTCTTTTTTCTTTTTTTTAAAGTTCAGGTTATCTGGTTTATGTATAGGTTATGTGGTTACCTGGCTAGATAAGTAAATCTAGGTGATCGGATTCTTTAAATCCTTATTGATGGGTTTCCATCTCGGTTGCCAAATTAATTTCAGATTATGTGATTAAATTCCCAGAGTCTGTAGTTTAGATGAGTTATCTGGATAAAGCCTGGTTAGTTTGAGCAAATCCAGGTGATTGGATTTTAGTCTATTTGACTGGTTTAAGTATTGATTGTCCAGTTAATTCCAAATTATCTGGTTAAATTCCAATTATCTATAGTTTGAAGGTATCTGGTATGGGTACAGTTTATCTGGATAGATCCTGGATAATTTGAGTTGTATGCTGTTAAGGTTATCTGGTTATTAGCAGGTTCTTTGGTAATTTTCAGGTTATCTGGTTAAATTCAGATTATCTGTAGTTTGGAGAAGTTGAAGATATCTGGTATAGATACATCTTATCTGGATAAATACTGGATAACTGGAGTTTGACAACATTCGGTTTAACATCTTGTTAAGTCTTGCCTATTTTGTTACATTCTGACTATCTCTACATTGGAGTAAGTTTCGATTATCTGTAGTTTGAAGATATTCAGGTTGTCTAGTTTAGGCACAGGCTATCTGTATAAATCTGTTTATCTTGTTAATTGCACGTTATCTGGTTAAGTTCTGGCTATTTGGTTGCATTATCAGTATCTGTAGTTTAGTGAAGTTACCTGCTATTTTTTTAAAGTTCAGGTTATCTGGTTAAAGCCCAGTTAATCCGCTTTAAACCCAGTTTATGGAGGTGTGTAATTGTGTAGTTATGTCTACACACACATTAATACCTGTTTGAACTTCCTTTACCTGAAAATGTGCTGTCGTGGTAACTGCCGCAGCAAACCATGATGCAGCAGAGAGAGATAAAGGAAGAATGAAGTAGCTCAGTGCATATTAAAAAGAGGCGGACCCCAAGTGTGTGTGGACATTGTGTGTGTGTGAGTGTGTGTGTGTGTGTGTGTGTGTCCTCTGCAATCACACACTCTCTGTCAGCCTGTAATTAACAGAACAGAGCGCAATGAGCGAAAAAGTGAAGAATAGATGAGAAAAAAGAGAAGGAATGAAATTGAGAGACAAGGAAAAGGAAAAAAAGAGAGAATAAGGGAGGGGATGAGAGGATAAGGAAAGAGTGCAAGGGCGAGAATAAGAGAGAGAGCGAGAGAGCGAGAGAAGCTGTATGGTGCTTCATTGTTGATTGTGCCTGGCTGGATGAAGTGAGAGAGAGGGATGGGGTGAAGAAAGAGAGAAGGAGGTGACGAGTGTGCTCATCGTGTGTGTACGAGGGTGTGTGAGATTGTGAGGGCGAGCCAACTGCCACCTGAAGATCGCCGACACACACACACACACACACACACACACAGACGGCGTGCTTTGTGAGACAGGCGAACAGAGAAACAGAAGCGAGGATGAAGAGAGGAGCGGAGTTTTCCGTGTTTCGCAGCTCAGAGCGACCTCAGCATCTTCACGACAACCCCAGCCTCCAGAAGCAGCGTTCCTCCGGCAACCTGACGTTGCTTAGCGATGCCGATGCAAAGGTTCCACCTTCATTTTCATCTTCATCCCCGTCCTCTTCATCCTCTTCGGCGAGGAGCGCGAGAACCCGCTCTCTCTCACTGTCCCTATCCAGGATGATCTCCGCGTCCAATCTGTCGCGGTCAGAGGGTCGGGGTCAGAAGGTTGAGTGGGCGGGGTCGAAGCATGGAGATGACGATGATGATGGTGATGAAGATGATGAAGATGAAGAGCGTGTTAACGTAGCCGCAGGATGGATTGATGAACTGGAGAGCGGCAGAGAGGAGCGGGCGGAGCTGGATAAGGACGTGATCATCAGCATGCTCACACATCTGGAGCATGCTCTTAACACACACTCACACACACACTCACGCTCGAAGAGTAAGTGCGCTACACACACTCTGACTCGCATTAGTGTGTGTGTGTGTGTGTGTGTGTGTGTGAGAAAGAGAGAGACAGAGTGTGAACACCACAGTAACACAGACGTGCTAATGTGAAGTGACGTTTAGTTACTTTAACCCTGGAGGACAGCTCAGTGTGTGTGTGTGTGTGTCGTGTTTGCCCTCTTAACAGTGACTAGACATTTTAATGGCCTTTTTATGATCTTGGTTTCACACACACACTTACTTCATTGTTTTTCTCGAACATTTCCTTCCTTTCTTCTTTCTTTCCCTCCTTTTCTCCTTCTCTTCTTTCTTTTACTTCATCTGACCTTTTCTCCCTTCTTTTTTACTTTTCCTCTGTCCTTCTTTTCCTTTCTTTCTTTGCATCCATCCTTCTTTTTAATAATTCTATCTTTTTCCCCTTTCTTTTCTTTTTTCATTCTTTCTCTCTATGCTTCCATCCTTTTTTTATTTTGTTCCATAAACCTTCTTTTATTCGATAATTCATTCATATGAACATTTTTTTGATACTCTGTTGCCTTCCTTCTTTTTTAACTTTATTTCCTCTCTTCCGTTCCTTTATTCTTTCCCTCCATCCTTACTTTCCTTTTTTCTTACTTCTTCCTTACTATTTATTACTTACTTTCTTCATTTTTTCTCTATGCCTTCTTTTTTTGTTTATTCCTTCCCTCCCTGCCTCCTTTCCATCGTTTCTTACTTCCCTTCCTTACTCCGTCTGTTTTTTTCTTCCTTTCTTCCTTTACGTACTTCCTACTTCTTTCATTTCCTTCCCCATTCTTCCTTCTTTCCTGTATTTGTGTCACGCTTCGTAGACGGATTGACGGACATAAATGCGTAGCCGCTGAATAACATATCTTTATTCACGAACATAAACTTCAGACAGGCAAACATTACAGGTTACACAAAACATGACATAGAACAGACAACGGACACGGAAAACACAGCGGTTTAAATACAAACACTAATCGGGCACAAACGAGACACAGCTGGTTACAATGAATCTCGGGTGGAGACTAGACAGACTGAGACAAAACATAAACAGAAGCGCGTGGCACCTTCGTCGTGGCAACCATCACGCGTGGTCACGCGCACCGCCATGCGAAGCGGCGTGCACGTGACAATTTGCTTTTCCTTCCAGTAACTTTGTTCACCCCTCTTCAGTTCCTTCCATGCACCCTCCCTAACATTCCCTCTTTCCAACCTCCTTTAATATTTCCTTTCTTTTCCTATTCTTCATTCTTTTCTTTCTTACCCTCCCTCATTTCCCACCTTTCATTTCCTTTCTTCATTCCTTTATTTATTTATTATTCCTTTTCCCCCTCTGTTACTCAATTCTGCAACCTCCCTCTTTTCCTTCCTTTCCTCCATCCTCCTTTTTTTCTTTCCATTCTCCCTTTCTTTTTGTCTTTCCTATTTTTATTTTCAGTCTCCCGCTCTGTGATTACTCACTGGGTGTTGGTGTGTGTCATTGTTTGGCCTCAATTCATCACCAGATTGAACACCACAAGCTTAATACACACACACACACACACACACACAACCATGTTAGACTTGAGAAGAGGAAAGCAAAATAGCTGTAATAAGGCACAAAAGTATCTATCTATCTATCTATCTATCTGTCTGTCTGTCTGTCTGTGTCTGTCTTTCTATCTATTTATCTGTCTGTCTGTCTATCTATCGTGATGTGTATCTGATCCCTCATGTCTCTGTGTGGTGTGTTAGGTGAAGACCCCGAGGCGAGACGCATGCGTACGGTAAAGAACATCGCTGATCTGAGACAGAACCTGGAAGAGACCATGTCCAGTTTACGGGGGACGCAGATCACACACAGGTGAGTACACCTGACCGGACTAACCCATCAGTTAAAACAGTATTTTAAAACATGCGATTCAGTACAATGTGTAGGGACAATGATGGCGAAACTGAGACAAAACTGTCAGGAATATTAACGTTTTCATCAGATGTGTTGGTAAATTACTAAGAAAAGACACTTTTATGACCAAAAATTATGATTTAGCTAGTTGGCTTGTAGCTATAAAGTCTTTTTTACAGATAGTGCAAAGACACAGTGACAGTGGAAACAAGACAAAACTGTCGGGAACATTAACATTTCCCTCAGATGTGTTGATAAATTACTGAAAAAAGACTCAGTATGGCTTAAAATGTATCCATAAATGTATGTTTTATCCAGCTAGCACATAACTTATATATGATCAATGGTAGTATGCTCAGATTTTTGGGGCCCAGTTGTTGTCTCTAAACTGTGTGTGACACCACATTCTTCATTCAAACACACACTCACACACAGAGGAGATTTTCTCCTCTTCACAGTCAATAAACACCATTTTCACTCTCCATGGACCCACAGAAATACAGGCTCAGATCAATATGGATTTCCATGGGGACCCTCGATGAGTGTGTGTGTGTGTGTGTGTGTGTACACGATGTAGTCGGTCAAGTGTGACTGAAGATGATGGCATTCAGGGACAATTTCCAGAGACTACAATTACAAGAGATTGTGTGTGTGTGTTTCTATATATTCCATATATCCAATCGATCTGGTGAGTTTCTAGGTAGGCAGTAGGTTTGTGCTTGCGAGATAAAGTCTGTCCCATCTGGATAAATTTGAAGGACCGTCCTTCTCAGAGAGGGCAATCCCATAATTCTGTTCACCAAACAAAAGAAATGTGAAGGTAGGAAAAACAACATGGCGGACAGAACTGTCACTCTGTTTTCAGCAATATAAAGGACATTTAGTTTCAGATCATCTATAAAATGATTGTAATATGATTCTTTATCTTTCAGATCATTTGTATTCAGCTGTAAAACATCATGTGTCCAGAATCATGACTCCAAAATCACTATGAACGTTTTACAGCATCGAGAGTGATGTTCATATAAACATTAATACCCAGAATGCATCTGTTTTTAATAAAGCGCTGATTAAATCTTGAAGTGGAGACTTAAATAATAAACTGGAATTATCTATGTAGAGTCACTTCTCCTTTATTATTACATTTTTATCATTTATCACTTTTTAAATCACTAAAATACTTTAAATACCAAATAAAGCCTCCGGTTTAAGCGCGGTGCTCACAGCCTCCGGTTTCGCATGGTGCAGTACATGTGCATGTGTAACTCCTCCCACAGGGGCGTCTCCTCAATGATGTAACTGGGCCAAACAATATCTTTAAGGAGTGCGTGATGATTTAGACCTGCAGTTTGAACGATGCTAAGCTACATTAGCCTCCAGTAGAAAACTAAAGAAGTGACGCCAAACACGTCGGACGGACTGACTGCAAGAACCACGATGTAAATAAAACTGATTACATTTTACATTTACAGCATTTAGCAGACGCCCTTATCCATCGAAAAACATCTCACGCTAGCACAAGTAGGACAGGGTCTAGTAGTACCCTAAAGCTGAGCTAGAACCCGGTTAGAGAGGAGTTAGTAAGAGGGTTCGTGCAGCAAAGAAAAGGAGTACGAGTATTTATTTATTTGTTGGTTATTTTTAGATTTAGCGCTCGCTTAAGTGTTTAGTGAAGAGGCGAGTCTTCAGTCTTTGTTTGAAGACAGCCAGGAGAAGTTCCTTCCACCACAGAGAAGAGACTTGATGCAGGTCTTCCTGATCACGGCATGATCAAGACAAATGCAAATCATTTGACTAAAATAAAAAAAAAACACCCAACCACCTACGCCTGCAAAAACCACCCAACCACCCACGCTTGCATGTCACACACTCGCTTTATGACTCGAGTCTGCTTTAACAAAGTTGCTTTGGTTTTATGAGCACAGAAACCAAGTAGTTCACCAAAAACCACTTCTGGCTCATGATTTTACTTGTGTGGGTTAAACAAGAAGCTTTTCTGGAATAGTGTTAATTGCAGACGCTAATATTGCACATGCAAGTGTATCTTCATATCCACAGACACAACCCAGTCAGAGAAATGGCGCGTGTCCGCCGTGTGCAATAAACACATGCATAATTGGGAAATTACAAATTAGGCTAATTCACACATCAATTAGCAGTAAATAAATAAAGAATATATATATTTTTGTCATAGTCCTGTATGATCACATTAGATGAAAGGAATGCTGGGAGGAGGAGAAGGAGCAGAAGGAGACGAAGAAGAAGACGAAGAAGGAGACAAAGAAGAAGGAGACAAAGAAGAAGGAGACGAAGGACGAGAAAGAATTAGACGACAATGAAGACGAAGGAAGAGGAGGAGAAGAAGCAGAATGAGAAGAAGGAGCATAATAAGAAGGAGCAGAATGAGAAGGAGGAGCATAATAAGAAGGAGCAGAATGAGAAGAAGGAGAAGGAGGAGAAAGAGAATTAGACGACGATGAAGACGAAAGAGGAGGAGAAGGAGCAGAATGAGAAGAAGGAGCAGAATGAGAAGGAGGAGAATGAGAAGGAGGAGAAGGAGCAGAATGAGAAGAAGGAGCAGAATGAGAAGGAGAAGAAGGAGCAGAAGGAGCAGAAGGAGAAGAAGGAGCAGAAGGAGCAGAAGAATTAGACGACGACGAAGACAGAGGAGGAGGAGAAGAAGCAGCAGCACTTACATCTAGCGCTAAGGCGGTCTTGTCGTACGCGCAAGGAACCCGTTTCTGAATGGCTCTGGCCATAACAGGCCCGTTCTGCATGGACGGCAGCGGGTTGATGACGGCGCCGGGCGTGCCGGGGGGCAGGGGCGATGGCGTCTGAGGCTGGGCGTAGGCGTGCGCGGGCTCGGGGATGCCGTAGCTGTTCGAGTTGCGGGCGCCGTGGCCTGCCGTCCCCGTGTGCGGCAGCGGCCTGACGATCTTTTCTACGTAGGGGACGGGGATCATGCCGACGCGGCCCTCCTTGCTCTTGGCGCTCCACCATTGCTCCTCGGGCTTGTCCAGGATAATCAGGATCTCGCCCTTCTTGAAAGGAAGATCCTCAGCGTCGCTGCCGGTGAAGTCGTAAAGAGTCCGCACGTACTCCAGGTTCTCGTCGCCGGGTCCGCCGATCGGCTGGATGGGACCACCGCTTAGAACCGTGTTGGGGTACCTAGTGAAAGAGAGACATTATGTTTACAAATGGAGAATTATAGCGATTTAAAGACACTCTGGATAATCACAGCATCTATTTACGGACATTCCGCAAATGATTATGCTTGGACATGAAAGTAGGTCAAAAGATGGACATCTAAAGACAACGTTTATAATAATAATAATAATAATAATAATAGCCTGATAATCAGTATTCTTTTACAGTAAGATGCATTGATAAATACTGCAGTGAAGGCGTTTTAATGCGACAACAACTTTATTAAAACGGAGCGAGCCAAGGCCTCCATCATCCATCACCTTTTTTATTTTTGGATTATTGGAAATATTTACATTATTGAATGATGAATTGATTTCTAGAAGTCTACAATCATGATATCGGGGCGTGTGTTAATATAAAGTGAGGCTTTATAGCGGC
>JAOUQW010000014.1:13034390-13054478 GCA_028565825.1 Olivaichthys viedmensis
GTTTGAGATTTATGGCAGTAACAGAAGGGTTTATGTAAGGAGATGAACAGAAGAGAGATTGATACCACAGTGGATCAGAACAACAGTGAAACATGCTTCTGGATTTTACATGTGCCCTCAGACTTTTGGACCCCACTGTATATATATACATACTGTATATGCTATATATATGTTTGCTTACTCATAACTGATATGAAAATAGTGAACTCTTTGTTATTTTATTTAGCTAACTTTCTAAACTCTCCTTTCACAGGTTACTATTATACTACTGTTACTATGGTCACTTCCACGCACTGTAACCTATAAATCATTCCTTTCTGGGTAGTTAAAATTAATACATTATTTGGAACATTAACGTTAAATTTACATTTGACGATTTCTGCCATGGGCTTTAATCAACATTGAGTTTAGGTGTATCCATCTTTGTATTACTGTTGCGTGCGCAGGAAGTTCAAAGCTAAGCACATCGCTAATGAAAATTCCAGTTTCCATTGATGGTGAAATTTAATCGTAAAATGGAGAGAGCTTTCAAGAGTGATGTGGTGCAGATGGAGCATCTGTCAGGCTTTTCAAGCGCGTGTTTGTTGTAATGTGTTTTCCTTGCAACCAGGAATTTCGCTATACGAATTATACACTGTATAGTTGTTTGTACATGACAAATAAAGATTTGACTTTGACATTAGCATTCGATTCAGACTTTTGGACGAGGACTAGATTACAGGTTGGGTCTGGGATGTGCATATGCATATTTGTGTATGAGTGTGTGTGTGTGTGTGTTCTCGTACACTTGGCTCTGCTGGATGAGTGGGGTCTGGAGGAGCTCTTGGAGGACGAGCGGTCTCGGCTGCGTCTCTGCCTGGAAGAAGATGAGCGGGCTCTCTTGGCCAGGTTGGGACTGTGGGGCACCGCCAATGGGACGCGCTGGTAATCAAACACCCTGAGGAACACAAATACACGCTACATTTATCTCAACGTTATCTGCAAACACACACACACACACACACACATTACAGCTGAAGAACAGACGTGAAAGGAATAAGTGCAGACAAAGTGAAAGACAGCACGTCTTTCCCCAGTAATGTTAGCATTTATACAAACTTTGGTAGCCACCTAACTAACCTAAGCTAACCTGACAGGATTTCTGAGAAGATTTTTAAGTCATATTCATAGACGTATATGATCTTCACTGCTTATACTAGCTAGATGGATAACATGAACTAACTTGACGGGATGTTTAAAAAAAATCTCAAAGTGCCGTCATAAAACTGTGGCTACTCATAAATGTTTGAAATAATCCTCTTTGGCACGTTGCCAAAAAGAAGGAATTCCCCATGAAGTAACTTTCAGAAGTTTTCTCGCAATTAATCTTCAATGCATTCATTTTGCGTTGCATAATGTTCCATGTGTGCACGCTGTCATTGCGTTTCAGCACCCGCCTTTGCATTTCTGCAAGAGTTTATGAGTGGATTTCTATGAATGTGTGTGTGTGTGTGTGTGTGTGTGTGTGTGTGTGCAGTTTAGCACCAGCATGGGTGTGTTAGCATTTCAAATTGGTGAAGCCAGATGGAGAAATGTCATACAGGGATAAGACCCAGAAGAAGATTTTAGAGGAGGAGGCCAGGATTCCTCATTCCTGCTGGAACTGCACTACTTATATATTTAACGGTAATAGTCCTCTGTTTTTCTACATCATATTGTACACCAGTTTTAAAACTCTTCTTTTTCCTCCACCGACTTCTTTTCTGATCTTTTTTCTTCCCTCTCGAGGCATTTTACTCCTTATGAACAGTGGTACGCTGGTTTTATCTCCTACGAAATCAAATTGCTGCTGTCAGAGTCTATCAAAAGCTCTGTGGCGAAGGCCTGCAGAGAGATTTTAGGAGATTGTGTCACACAGGATACTGATACCAGCCATTATATCAGAGATAGAACGAGAGAGCGGAAAAATGAAAGAGAAAAAAGTTGAGATGAGTATTTGGGGAAGTACTTTGACTTTGTCTTTCACTAACTTTGATCTGATCAGAAAATCCTGACAAAATCAGCTGCCCGGTTATTACTATTACTATGCTTATTTTTTGTATAGTAACGCATGGACCTTTAGCCTAGATATACATTAGAGCCCTAGATAGCTGTGTGTGTAAGTATCGGTGTAAAATCTATTTATTTAATTTATTTTGTCAACAAAAACAGTGTTAAAAAAGAGCTTTTAAAATCAGTGAAAATCAATGCAAGTGTAGGGGGACACTTTCTGCAGGTTTTTGTAGTGGTAGCTCAGTGGTTAGGGCTACTGATCAGAAGGTCATAGGTTCAAGCCTCAGCACCACCAAGCTGCCACTGTTGGGCCCTTGAGCAAAAAAACCTCAAAGTGCAGTCATAAAACTGTGGCTACTCATAAATGTTTGAAATAATCCTCTTTGGCACGTTGCCAAAAAGAAGCAAGTTCCCCATGAAGTAACTTTCAGTGCGCTCCAGGGGCGCTGTATCATGGCTGACCCCAGCTTACTGATATGTGAAGAATGAATTGAGTACTGTATATGTGACAATAAAAAGGCATTCTATTCTAGATAGAGTTGCAGTGTCTTTGCAAATACTCAGTATTGAACAACAGACTCAGGCCTAGTCCACAGTAACACGGGTAAATTTAAAAATGCGTTTTGCCTTTCCATCCACACTATAACAGCGTTTTCCACCACCCAAAATGCTCTCCAAAGTGGATAAATCTGAAAAGGCCGTTTTGGCGTTGTAGTGTGAATAAGGGGGAAAACGTAGCCTTTCGAAAACGCTGACGTATGATCGTCATGTGATCTCCACAAATCCAAGATTGCGAAACCCATTGCGATGCTGTTTTCTGTATTAGGGATTATAACTTCATGTTTGACTTTATGTACATTGTCGCAGTCCAGTGGATGTCGGAGGTCGACAGCGTTTTCAGCCGTACAACAAACAAAAATGGCGGAAATGACGTAATGGTCATGGGCCAGACACCCAGTTCGCATGCCCAACATGCTGTTCTCTATTGTTTTCACGTTTCATTGTGGACGGGAAACGTTTTGGAAAACCGACTAAAAACTGCGTTTACAAATTTACCCATGTTAGTGTGGACTAGGCCTCGGAATTCAGACAACTTGTTTTAAAAAAAGGCAAATATTATAAAATAAAGTCCCTGTATCAAATTCCTACTCTGACTCTTACTGTTGACAAATACTCAAACCAAAACTATATCTGCCTCTCAAATTGTATACAATACAGTATGAGTATGTAGTACCTCACTTTTGTAGGGCAGTACAAATCAAACTCTAACATTTAACACTAACTGAGCGTCGCACCTCATGCCATTGAACCGCACCAGAACAGCCTCCACAGGAGCAGAAGGAGCTATTTTCAAACCTTACAAAATGCCAGAGTTTAAATTTTTGCTCCTCATTAGCAACGTTCTTACTCTGTGCGTTGCTCATTTTTCGGCATTTAAAAAAAAATACATCATGGGAAATGTGCACTAAACATAATTGTCTCAGTGAGTATCTAATGTGTAAACCCGCTAGTCGCACTAAAAGTACGCCAAGTGCGCCAAGCTCATGTCTCACAGTATTTTTACGTCCTGTGTGCAGGACATTCAAATACACTTGCGTTGGATTCCCCACTTGTACGTTTCTTAATAACTGGCCCTCTGGGTGGTGATTCACTCACTAGCACTTACTTTTAATTAAGTCTGTTTAAAAAAAGGCAGATCAGCAGAGTTGAGAGAGGTGTGCATTATCTTCAGGAGTATGTGTTAAAGCCATTGTGGCCAGGCCAGACTGAGTGTTAAGTGACAGCTGAAACAGTGTGCTGATTGTGAGTATATCAAGGAGACAGGATTAAGATGCGAGAAAGACTTTAAGCTCCTAATCCATGACTGAGCAGATAAGACAGAGTAAACAATTACCCAGCTCGTGCTTTGGCAGCCGCTATTCCGAGCGCCGAGAGTTCATTTGCGAAATGAACAGTGTTTATTTAGTGATCCAGTGTCAACCTTTAGAGACTTTACACTACTGCCATTGAAAAGAATGAACCATTCTGCTCTGGGGGTTTTTTTGTTGTTATTTTTTCAGTTTTTTATCAGTGGTCGAATGGCAAAAAAGTTTTTTAGGGGGGATACCAATAATGTGGCAGCTATTAATAATAATAATAATAATAAAATGTTCAATTTATATAGCGCCTTTCTCAAACCCAAGGTCGCTTTACGGAGCAAGCAAAAAAAATAAATGGCGCCCTGGCGGACGCAAAAAATCTTGCTACACAGTAAAAACCCATATGAAACAGTTAATTAGCTAGCTGTCTAGCCTACTAATGTAAGAACCTAATTAATGGCTCCTAGTATATTACACTATATAATATTATAAACTCAAGTACACTAACTTAACTCTTGTAGTTTTTGCTTTGTAATTTTTGAAAGTTAAAACAACAACGCAGTTATATTGCAGCTGAAATACGGAAATTCCTGACTCCATCAAGAAGCTCTTGAAATGATAACGGACACGTTTCCCTGCACTGAGAAAAGACCAGAAAACCTGTTTACTCCAAACTCACTTATAATAGAAGGCTAAGGGCAGTTGTTGAATTTATCAATAAATGTTTATTCCGTCAATAAACTAAAATACGCCATAATGCGAATTCAAAACTACAGCTGTTGCACTCTCCCAATACAGGTCTTAGGATGAGACAGATATGAGAGAAAGTCTTACCAAAGCTGTTCTTATGGAGTTTAATCCAGCTTTCTAATGCAGGAGCAATACAGTAAAACAATTCTGTTTTTTCACGCTTTCCTGAAGGTTTTGTTGCCAGAACCCTACGCTGGTAACACATAACCACAAATTCTTCTCTCTGAAAAAGTAGTTCCATCTCTGAAGGGACGAATTATACAGATTTAGAGCGTCATATAGAAAATGCATTTGAGTGAAGAATTTATAAAATAATAAGCATTCACCAATTCAACAGCTGCCCTTAGACGTCCATTATAAGTGAGTTTGGCGTAAACAGGTTTTTTTTGTTCTTTTCTCAGTACAGGGAAACATGTCACTGGTAATCACACACACGTGACAGATGCGTTATATAGTGATGGGGTTGAAAAATGCTGGAGTATTCCTTTAAACAAGCTTTGAAGTGACTGCAGTTAATTGCTGTGGGGGAAAAGGCGGCCATGTTGTTTTTGTGATTCCTGCGTAGGCGCAGTAAATTGCAGCGAGTGCTGCTCAAACCTAGCCGGGTTTCCCGAAAATAAACTCAAAGTCTCCACCCCCCCTCTCTATCACACAAGAACGAGCGAACGAGCAGCTTATGGTAGGGAGAGAAGAATACATGAGGGACATGAAAACGTCGTGAAATATATCTGCAGGCCACCGCGGCGTCGGCGTGGTGATATCTCCCCGACTGCGCGTGCTTCAGAGAGGCTCTTTAAGGCGTAAAGTCCTTTAGCTGGGCTGTATTATGCAAAGAACAGCAGGCTTTGATGTGCAGCCGGAAAGAAAGGGATCCCTCACTGAGACAATCGCAGTGCTCTGTGTGTGGGTGGGTTTACATATATGGAGAGCTTCCTTATTCCCTAGACACACATGCACACGCATGAACGCGCACACACACACTCACACACACATGTATATAGCAAACATCAAAGGATGCGATTAAATAAATGAGATGGCTTATAAAAGGCGGTGCAAATTGAAAACAATCTTTTTGTCCCGGCGAGAGCAGTAAATGAGTGCGCCTCTGAAAACCGAGTGAGTAAAGCGGAAACATGATGACAGAGGCGCAGACTGGTGAAGTGGAGCGACGCTTTGTGTGTGTGTGTGTGTGTGTGTGTGTGAGGAGAGAGAGAGAGAGAGAGAGAGAGAGAGAGAGAGGCAGTCAGGCGCTTATCGCCCATCAGTGAGTAGCAGCTGAATTAGCTCCTCACACCACGCAGGCCTCCGCAGTGACGGACTCGTTTTTCATACTGTCAGCTTCCCCACCTCCTCCTCCCTCTCTCTGCCTCCCTCCATCTCTCACTCTCACTCATCTCATTCTCTTACTCCTTATCTGTGCACTTCATCAATTTCTTTCTCTCTTATTCCCTTCCTTCCTTTGTTTTCTTTTTCTTCTTACTTTCTTTCTTTCTTTTTTCCCCCTGTCTTCTTCCGTCTTTTTTCTGTTCTTTCTTTCTTTCTTTTTACCTTTCGTCATTTTACTTTTACTTTCTTCCATCCCACATTTCTTTGGTTTTCATGTCTTTCTTTCTTTCGCCCTTTTTATTTTTTCTTTCTTTCTTTTTACCTTTCGTCATTTTACTTTTACTTTCTTCCTTCCCACATTTCTTTGGTTTTCATGTCTTTCTTTCTTTCGCCCTTTTTATTCTTTCTTTCTTTCTTTTACTCTCTTTCTTCCCACGTTTCTTCATTTTTCTTTTCCTTTTCTCCGTCCCACGTTTCTTTGGTGTTCCTTTCTTTCTTTCTTTCTTTCTTCCTTCCTATAAACTAGATCTATTCTTTCTGTCAGTAGTATGTCTGTAGGTATCAATGGATCGGCTTAGTGAGTGATTGTTTCTGTCGGAGGAAATCTGCGTTGACCTTTAAACGTTTGTGTGTTTAAATGTGTGTGTGTAACAGAATGTGTGTGTAACAGCATGTGTGTGTAACAGTGTGTGTGTGTAACAGTATGTGTGTGTAACAGCATGTGTGTGTAACAGTGTGTGTGTGTAACAGTATGTGTGTGTAACAGTGTGTAAAACAGGAAAATTAGCACAATATTAATAGCAGCAGTGACAGTAGTAAAGGCTCCTTTAATAGCCAGTCTCTGTGAGATATAATGTGGCTGTAGTTGTGTGAAAATTAAACAATTTAATGCATTAGAAGGCAAAGAAAACACACATTCACACACACACACACACACACGCACGCACTAGACACTAGATTGCCTTCCATAAAAAAAAAAAATTAGCGATAAGCATGCCTCATTACCATTGTGAGAAAAATGGTCTAACGACTACTGAACCTCTCCGTCAGACGCGCACACACACACACACACACACACACACACACACACACACACACTGTCTGTATCTCTGAATTATTATATAGTAGTTTATATCATAAACAGTATTACAGTAGTTATACACACACACACACACACACACACACAGTCTGTATCTCTGCATTATCATATAGTAGTTTATATCATAAACAGTATTACAGTAGTTACACACACACACACACCCCCCACACACACACACACAGTCTGTATCTCTGCATTATCATATAGTAGTTTATATCATAAACAGTATTACAGTAGTTAGCTTTATATCCTTCCTTAAATAAATATCGAGACCTTGAAATTATACGGTTTTATTTGGCAATTCTGTGATTTTAAGAGCCGTAAGAATTCAACCCTTGATAAGGTCAAGGCAGATACAACTTTTAAACTTTATATTCTTTTATACTTGTAAGCAATATTTTGGTGTAAAACTTCTCACACATATTCAGTGGTATTTATTTATGTTTCTAACATTAACTCATTTTTGGCAAAAAAAAAAGTCAGACAGAACTTTGGTTCTCACTTGCTTCTGTCTCTGCAGGTAAAATCCCAGAACAGCCCTGATTCTGTTTTTATCTAAAAAGTGCTCTAGTGCTGAATATCTCACTTTCTTTAATTATGTTTTTTATTAAGAAAATGAATGTTTGGAAATCTAAAATTTGCTCTTTTCTCATGACACACTAATGCAGAAGACTTAAAATAAACATCGAAGACCAAATTTATATAAAACTTTAGGGTGCTAAGACTTTTGCACAGTGTTGTATGTAACATATGTAAGTCTCAAGTATACAACTGGTGGTATGTGGTTTGGGACGTTTAAATATTTTTATAAAAAGTGCATTGTCGGAAGAGGGGACGTTGAAGTATTGGCGGAAACCAGCTGTTGGCCTCACTTCAGCAATTAAAATCTTTTGGTTCAGCAAGTTTTGATTCAATTGATTCACCATTCAGGGCTGAGAGGAACAAAACACAGAGCAGGCTGCATAATGTCGAGCATCTACAGGGTTCCAGTTCATCAGGATTGTGTTTGTTGTACTGTACAGATTAAAAATGAGAACCTTTGATTCAGCCGATTCACTTAAAACAGTTGAATTTGAGGTTGAAGTCTCAGTTTGGCTGTTCCTGTGCAGCAATATCGAGACCTTATTGTGCATCATTATACAAGGGCAGAGTTTAGCCCTACTCACTATATAGTGCACTATTTTGGAAGTTTTGCCATTTTGCAGTCATGTCCTAAAGCATATTCGATTCAATTTGATTCAATTCAATTCAATTCCATTTTATTTGTACACGCCTTTTAACAATAGACATTATCACAAAGCTCCATAGTGAAGAATATCCAGTGTACTCATAAAATCCCACAATGCATTGCATTAGGTTATCACCCAACCGATGCAGCTTACCTAGTACAGACTACCCATAATGCACTTTACTGTTTGTAAGGAATACGGAAGAACATTTCGAAAAAGGGGACATTTGGCTGGACGGCCATTTAAATTAAAACCAGCCAACCAAATTACAGAAAAACGAAATGGTGGGCAAGTGAAGAAAACGGGTGGTTTGGTTTCATTAAATTTAAAATAAAAAAAATATATAAAAATTTGAGTAGGACAGATGTGTGTGTCCTTGAGTGGGACATATGGTCGTGTCTTTGATTGGGACAGATGGGTGTGTCTTTGGGACAGATGGGCGTGTCTTTGATTGGGACAGATGGGCGTGTCTTTGATTGGGACAGATGGGTGTGTCTTTGGGACAGATGGGCGTGTCTTTGATTGGAACAGATGGGCGTGTCTTTGTTTGGGACAGATAGGTGTGTCTTTGATTGGGACAGATGGGCATGTCGTTGATTTGGACAGATGGGTGTGTCTTTGATTGGGACAGATGGGCATGTCGTTGATTGGGACAGATGGGCGTGTCGTTGATTGGGACAGATGGGCATGTCGTTGATTGGGACAGATGGGCGTGTCTTTGATTGGGACAGATGGGCATGTCGTTGATTGGGACAGATGGGCATGTCGTTGATTGGGACAGATGGGTGTGTCTTTGGGACAGATGGGCGTGTCTTTGATTGGAACAGATGGGCGTGTCTTTGATTGGGACAGATGGGCATGCCGTTGATTGGGACAGATGGGCGTGTCTGATTGGGACAGATGGGCTTGTCTTTGATTGGGACAGATGGACGTGTCTTTGATTGGGACAGATGGGCGTGTCTGATTGGGACAGATGGGCGTGTCTGATTGGGACAGATGGGCGTTACCATTGGGATTGAGTAGCACAGTATTTGGGCATTGCCTGCTGTCTTTCTGTCACAACACTAATCTTTTTTGTGTTATAGCAGGTAGGACTGACAGCCAACAACTATAAAAAAGTGAAAACCCTCGACGCTGTGAGCACACTGTGTTCTTTATTGGATAAGAGCAGAGACGAGGGGATTTCAGCCAATAACATTTGTTTCAGGTTTATCTTATTTATAATATCTCTCTCTCCCTCTGTCTCTCCCCGGTGTGTGTGTGTAGTTATGATGACAGTAGCTCGGTCAGCAGTGGTCTGAGTGACTCTCTCGACGGTGGAGCTGATGATGTGCACACGTTGAATTCATCACGCAAGAGCAAGGTACACACACACACACACACACCACACAAGCTCTAAGTAACAGATTGTGTGTGCTTGTCTTATCCTCGGCTGCTGAGAGACGCTACACCATCTGTCAGCCATCTGTGTGTGTGTGTGTGTGGTAAGATCTCTGACTGTATGTCTGTATTACACCATACATACATATATATCGTCTAGTTTCTTGCATGAATTATATCCTCTGCTTGCACATGTGTGTATATTATACTCTTGGATTGTGTGTGTGTGTGTGTGTGTGTGCAGTCCAAGCAGCCGTGTGATCAGAATAACAGTAACTGGTGCGGAGCTGAAGATCTGAAGAAGGTTGATGAACAGATAGAGAACATCTTAGACACCTCATCTCAAATGGAGGGGGCGGGGCTTCCCGTGTCTCAGACAGGCTCGTGGAGGCGAGGCATGAGCGCCCAGGCAGGCATTGCATCACCACGGAATAAAAACAGCAACACAAACCTCAAGACAGCAGGCAAGAACACACACCAGACACACACACTTACGTATACATATATATGGGGGTTTGGACAAATGGGTGTGTCTTTAGGTAGGATAAATGAGTGTGTCTTTGAGTGGGACAAATGGGTGTGTCTTTGAGTGGGACAAATGGGTGTGTCTTTAAGTTGGGCAGATGGGCATTTCTGAGTGGGACAGAAGAGTGTGTCATAAAGTTGGAAAAATGGGTGTGTCTGTGAATGGCACAGAAGGTGTGTCTTTTAGTAGGAAAAGTGGGTGTGTCTAAGTGGGGAAGATGGGTGAATCTTTGAGTGGGGCAGATGGGTGTGTCATTGGGTGACAGATGGGTGTTTCTTTTTTGCGTGGGACAGATGGGCGTGTCTTTGAGTGGGACACTGTAAGACACGCCCACGATTCCACATATAAACTCAGAGGCACGCCTTCTTTGATCAGCGAAACTATTGATAGTGGTGGGTGGAGATAAAAGTTCATTTCAGACCATGTTTAAAGCTTTAATATTCCGAAATCTAAAGGCTACTTTACCACTGGAATTGAGTAGCACAGTATTTGGGTGTTGCCCTCTCTCTTTCTGTCGTAACGCTAATCTCTTTAATGTTGTAGCAGGTAAAACGGACGATGCTAAGGCCTCAGAGAAGGGCAAGGCTCCATGTAAATCTCCCAGCATGCAACGCTCTCCATCAGATGTGGGCAAAAGCAGTGGCGACGAGGGCAAAAAGTCTGGCATTGTCCGCCCTCCACCTGCCACTGGCTCCTTCGGATTTAAGAAGATCCCGGCTGCTACAGAGCTGGCAGTGCCCAAGACTTTAGCGCCCAAATCTTCTGGGAAAGTGGGCGGAACAACATGTGTGGTGGGCGGGGCCAGGAAAACAAGCTTGGATGGATACCGTCACCATGACGACGGGGTCCTTTTGAGCATTGGTGGGTCCAAAATGCCCCTTCAGTATCGCTCACTTCCTCGGCCGGCTAAATCTTACCGATCCATCGACTCTTCAGCAGGGAAAGGAGGCGGAGTTGGGGCTGGGGCCGGAGCCGGAGCTGGTGCCGGAGCCGGAGCTGGAGCAGGAGCTGTAACTGGGACAGTGGTTGGGGTTTCGAAAAGGAAAGATGGAGGGAAGGCAGAGTCAGGGAGGTCAAGCCCGGTCAGTTTAAATCAGACAGATAAAGAGAAGGTTTCCGTGACAGAGCAGGAGGGGGCAGCACTGAGCACATCACCCAAATCTAGCCCAACATCCAGCCAATCAGGACTCAGACAGCCCGGATCCAAGTACCCCGACATCGCCTCGCCCACCTTCCGCAGGTAAGAGAGAGTTAAACCTTTACTTTTGCCTTTGTATTAGGGGTCATATTGAACCTGTTCATGTTCCTGTGAAAATAGGTGGTTCTTTGCCACACTTAGTGACTAAAAGTACCAGACTGTCTTGCAAAAGCTAGAATTCTGGCTTGTGGGACTATAGTAAGTTATATAGTAAATAGGGTTAGGGTTAGGGTTAGGGTTAGGGTTAGTTAGTTGCATAAGCTACTAAAAGTGTGAGGTCTTGTTATGTTAGCTAGTTAATTTTGACCACAGAGTGACTTCTGGCGATCTACAAGCAATAGTAATGGTGTGGCTTGTAGCTGTGCATAGAATGACGTCATCTGCTATATAGGGCTCTAATATACAGATATGTGGGTATGACGATATAGTGCTAATGAAGTGTTGAGGGGGAGAGATGGAGAAGCAGAGAGAGAATCAGAGCAGCAGGGACAGACTGTGAGAAACAGACTGCTGAATCATGGTGTACGCTGACATTTTGCTTGGGTGTGTGCTTGAGAAAGAGTGAGAGATTCGGGAGATGAAGTGATGGATGAAATAATTTATTTTGTCTGTCACATCCTTGGAGTTCTCTGTCTCATTGTTGCTGTCCCTATCTATCTATCTATCTATCTATCTATCTATCTATTTATCTGTCTATCTATCTATCTATCTATAGTGTTGTTAATGGTGGGGTCACTGTTGCTTTTGACTATTTCTCCGCAGCAGGTCATGATATTTTATGTCTCTGCCAGCGAAAGCAGCGTTATACTCTTATGATCTCTATCTCTCTCTCTCTCTCTCTCTCTCTCTCTCTCTCTCTCTCTCTCTCTCTCTCTCTTGCTCTCTTTCTATCTCTCTCTCTCTCAGATTATTTGGCAGTAAGTGCAGCAGCAGTAAGCCAAGTTCTCCCGACTCCTCTAAGTCCGTCCCGTTCACATCTCCCCTCGACTCTCCGGGCAGCGGGGGCAACAGAACGCCCGACTCTCTCTCTAACGCCCGCCCGTTCCTCAGCAGCTCATCAGCAGGCAGCAAAGAAACACTGAGCAGCATACACACCAGCTCACACACCAGCTTACACACCAGCTCACACACTAGCTTACACACCAGCTCTGAATCTATCGAGCTACCCACGCCGCATCATCAACATGCGCCACGGATTAAATCCACACTATCCCAGGGGTAAGTATGTGGTTACAGTGTGTATGTATGCTAAATATAACACACGTAATTCACTTACTAGATTGCTACCACACTGAGGTTGAACTCTGTGTGTTTGTGTGTGATAGAGGGTGAATATTAGCGATGGATAGTTTAGTATTTTTGTGCTCTAACACACCTTATTCAGCTTATCTCGTTCATCTGTGTTATAAGTTGTGTTAAAGAAGGTGTTGGTGTGTTAGAGTGTGTTAGTATCTGATAGTGTGCTTACTGTTGCAAAATCAGAAGTGAAATTTGCACATTTGATAGCTATCAGACCCTGAAGGCCTCGCTAACCAGAACAGGGTGAGGGTGGGTCAAATCCACGAGCAAACCTGCTGACATAGGACAAATCAGGAATGCTATGACAGTGCTGGAGAGCCTGGGATAGGACACCCCACTTAAAGGTACCAAGGTGGCAGTAGAAAGTCACGGCTGACCATGGAAACAACGGTGAGCCTTCTTTACATAGAAGAATATGCAGGAACTAGAACCAAGGATCACTCCACCGACCTGCAAGGAATAGAGCCAAGCAGAGGATGGTGCTGGGGCAAACTGGGATGGAGGACCCCAATCTTTGCACCAAGAGGAGGCTCTTAGGTAGTGGGGTCACGACTGACCACGGAAACAAAGGGAAGAGGTAGCCACCTGACCAGAGTGTTGCATCTTCTTTCTATAGAAGATACTGCAGGAAGTAGAACCAAGCATCTTTACACCCACATGCTAGGAACAGAGCCAAGCAGCGGATGGTGCTGGACCAACATGAGATAGGAAAACCCAATCCCTGCACCAGTCTACCTTGAAGATAGTGGTGATGGGGTGGTGGTAGCAGGGTCACAGCTGACCTTGAAAACAAAAGGGAGAAGTTACCACCTGACCAGTGTGTTGTGCCTTCTTCCCGTTGAAGATATTGTCGAATCTAGAACCAAGGATCTCTTCAACCACATGCTAGCAACAGAGTTAAGAAGCGGAAGCTTGTCGCTAATATATGAAGACGAAGGCAGATTGGGCAAGGTTAAGTCAATGTTAAAGATGGGCTAACCATGCTGACAATGGGTCAGAAGGGTCATTATTCTTGCTCTGTCAATCCCCAAGCTGGGAATACTCATCAGCTGCCAGAACCAGAGCCGAGACACAGATGACATGGACAGTCGATCCAGACTCAGTCCACAATACAAGACAAATAACAACACAGGCTAAATCAAAGCTACACAAAGAGGACAGACAGAAAAAGAAGACTATCATATTCCCAATGCAGTCCTGACAGCCTCCCGCCAAATGGGAATACCTGAAGGTGGAAGGAGGATTGTGGAGGACAGAAGGTCAGATCAAGATATTCACTCCCAAGACACACATAGTCCTCTTTCTCACAATCTCAGAAAATGGTACTAAACTGTACCTTTCAGGGTACCAACACTTGTCCCAGGGTGGTATCCTCAAGGGTACATCTTTTATAGCTTTTGCTAGAAAACCTTGAGGATGTAATTTAAGGTGTATATATTGGACTTTAAGGAACTTCTTGCACCTTTGGGAATACATTTACATTGTTTGTACCATGACAGTTCCTGGTCGCCAGAAAGATGGTTTATAGAAGAGGATTCACCAGGAACTATCTAAATTTGACTCGATTGGTCAATGAGAAAAAACAGTATGTACCAAAGGCAAGTATGTTACACGAAAGGGACTTGTAAGATGGACTTGGGTACTAGACATGGTATAGCCAGCATACGGAAAAAGGGGGGATATAATTTGATGAAGAAGCAAGCCTAAAGATGGATATTTTCAAAGATTATCTGAGCTTATCGAGGGACTCCAAAGAGGATGGTATAACACTGCCCATTGCCCTTATTCCTGAAGTATGAGAGAGTCCGATCACCAAATACCAAGGCAGTCCTAATCAACGACATTTGAGAAACTAGCTGGGACACTCTGCTAACCACCATGGTCTGGTCTAAGCTAGTGTTCTAATTCCAGGACTTCCAGAGAGTCACTGTTGGGTCCTTAAGCAAGACCCTTAACCCTCAACTGCTCAGCTCTGTGCCTGTCTTAATTAAAAAGTGTCTGACAAAATGAATGAATGTAATGTTATGTTATAATTGATATGGGTCTCCTCATGACCCTTCGAGAACTTGGGGAAACAGTCATGTTTAATCACAAAAATGAATTATTCTAGACTCAGGGACCAATTTGGTTTGCACAAGCAGTAGACGAGCCCTACCTCAGTGACAAAGATATTATGAAAAATCTCAGGCAAATAAAGACAGGTGATATCTGTATTCCCTAGACCATCTGCAGAACATAAACTGAATGCAGAATGCAAGAAACAGTAGGACGACCATTGGGAGCCTAGTATGGTGTTACTGCCATTGTTTAACAGTATGAAGGTTAATACATGTACAATACAAGTATAGAACAGGTTTTACTTCATCAGTTGTCATTTGTTGCCCATACTTGTACCGGTGAAGGAGAATTTTGATAAAGACTCAATGAGGTTCTTACAGTCTAGCCTCTGGAGGGACTGAAGGGAACTCTTCAACTATGGTGCTCATTCTCCCTCTGGTCTTGGAGGCTGGGCCCCTGAGGTTAGCAAACATACTAATAGGATGGGTGCCCACATCTTCTTAGGTCCTTAAACAAACCCATGATACTGTCGCGCCACACGCCACAACCCAGATGTGCATAACTACCAGCCCCAAAAGTGCCAAGCAATAGGAGCCCTAGGAAGGTCTGTTGTTTCCAGTGGTGTGCCCAGAACCATGATGCCATATTAAAGAAAGTATCAGGGTACTCGTAAGAGATCTTTGTGGAAGGAAAAACGGGAATTTTGAAATATGTAGGCGTTTCTCAGTTGTTGGACAGGATTGGCTAGGCTCAATGAGTTACTTCACCAAAATAGCAGGAGGCGGCAGTGTTTCCACAATAAAACAATTTTTACCAGAAGCTAACCAAAACTTACAACAACACTTGTATATGACATGAGTTATATGAAATATGTTTATGAAAGGGTCCTCCACAGATTCATGGGCATGAATGAAGGTAGGGAGGATAAAACAACCGGGACGTTGGGTGACAAGCTCATTGATTAGCCTTACCTATAAAGCATATGTCCTCTGTGTTTGAGGGTCTTTGTCCATGTTAGTGTTATTGGGTTCCAGAGTGTTAGATTGTTAGTGTGTTAGTGTTTGTGTCTTAGTATGTGTTTGAGTGTGGTAGAGCTGGCAAAGAAGGAAAACACTAAAACCTGGACAAGACACACTCCACAATGCTATTTTAATTTAGAGTAACACTTATAATGTAACTTTAGATGTTAAATGTTTAACTTCGTCATTATAATTGTGTATTATACCAGTATCCTGGATTAACCATGTAACAAGCTTTTGTTTGTCCAATTACCGCTGCTACGATAATGCTAATTTCCGCTAGTGCCCCATGAGATTTTTAATGTTGACGGTACCGAACCTTCCTATAACTTTCCCGTAACTGCTAGAGTAGCATGTCTACCATAAATACACTCTCAAATGGGCAAATTACAATTAGGCTACAATTAAAAATTGCTGTATAAGAGGGCAAACAAAAGCTCTGTGTGTGTTCAAAAATCTCACTTTGTTGTTTTCTCTCTGCTTTAACAGCATGACTCTTGACAGAAACACACTGCCCAAAAAGGGATTAAGGTACTAATATAATCGCCACAATTTTTTTGACTTTTAAATGTTTGTTTTCTACATATTTTTTTATTTTTGAACTTCGATAATCTTAAACAGTTTGTTGGCAGAAACTAATCCTAATCTATGAAGATTTACTGAAATAATGCAAATGGTTTGTGTGCGTCAATAATAAGAATACATATGCATGCAAGAGCAGCAAAAACAATAACAATCGCAGCTACCAAACCAGTGTGATGTTAACATGATATTATATATTTCACTATCAGACATCCTCCTTCCTCCAGACAGATGTCTCATGATGAAGGTAAAGAATGGCTTCGTTCTCATTCCACTGGAGGACTGCAGGACACAGGGAGTCCCCTCTCTCCCCCCACTGGGAAATACCACTACAGTAACCTACGTGAGTGCACTGCCAACATCTCTTTTTGTGTTATCGGTTATCAAACACTAATCAATCATTCTCCTCAGCTGATCCTTATTATTGAAAAACCCATTATTTTACACCGAGATAGATTCAGTGTTTAGTTGTGTGAGAAATCCTAATATTGAACCTGGAATGTGTCTGAATAACATAATTTCATTTAAATGGTACGGTGTCTTTACAAGCCGAAAATGGCAAGTAATGCTAATTTGGCTAAAACTAAATAATAAATGCTAACTTTTGGGTTTCAGCCATGTTAAGATTCATGGCCGAAGTCATAATTTTTTCTGAAAAACAAAAACAAGGTGTATGATTCAAACGGGAGAATGCAATATTTGTCTCTTTAAACACCAAAAATGGCCAATAATACTAATGCTGCTATTAATAAATGACTATTCTAACTGTTGAGTTACCCTCATGTTAGTGTTCTTGTAGTATTTTATGCCCTAAATCCCTTTTTTTTTTACCTAACATTAAAACTCCAAACTCCAAAAAGTGGTTCATTGTTACATTTGTTCATTGTTTGAACTCAACCTTTAAAGTTTAAATGTTCTAAACATATAAAGGTCCCATTTTATATTAAGTGTCTCTAATAAGTGTGTAGTTACACATAAACTATAATGTAACTACTGATGTAGAAATGTCTGCATAGTTACGAAGAGCAAAAGTTTATTTCACAATAAAACAGTTTTAAATATGCTGATAAATGTTAATTAGCCAGGTTCCTCAAGGTCCTGTGCTAAGCCCGCTTTAATTTTGTTTGCTCATCCCCTTTATTGCATTTTCTTTTATTTGTATTCCAATTTATTCTATTTTCAATTTTCAATTTTATGGTCTCCGCTCATTCCGGTACTGCCATTTTCAACTTTAAAAGGATTGGTTAAGTCAAAACTCTGAAGTTACTAACTACACTGGGTGACATTTTACTTGAACGGTACCTACATTGGTCCTTTACAACACATTCATAAGCACTGCATAAATCTTTTATAAATTAATACTGAATAATTTATGAAAGGCTTATGTCAAAACTTATGTCCAAAATATTTTTTTATCCTTAGTTAGTTTTTACTAACAGCACATTCATAAAAATTTGAGACGTCTTCTATGAAGTATTAATTTCATTCCTATTCATTTAGCTGATATATGGGCTTCTGAAATAAGTGAAGTTGTAAAAGGTCTACATAGTGCTTTATTACAACAATATAAATGTAAACGTGATTCGCATTTTAATTTGGTCTTCGTAAATACGTGAACCTGTATTAGAATAGAGATTTATAGTAGTTTTGAATGCAAATAAATCAGCACTTCAGTTAAATAACTTTAAATTCCATGCTCCTGTATGAAGTAGGCACAGTAAATACAGTTTCCAAAAATGTAAGATGACAGTGGATATTTCATAGACGGTGTCTCAAAGGTTCATTAATGGGCTGTTAGAAAAGAAAAACTAATAACTTGTAACATTAGAATAAAATAAAATACAGATACATGAATTAGAGATCTTGAACAGTCGAGCCATAATAATAATTGAGGGTTCTTCTATCTTCTCTCTTTTATGTAAAGACAAAGTCACATAACAACATTTAAAATGAAAACAATATTCATGTGCAGGTAGGTACTGTCAAATGAATACTGTCCAATTAATATAACATCACAGATATGACACACGAATTACATGAGCCACAACTAAAAAATGTATATAAATACGTATTTTAAATAAAACCTATATTACGTTGCTTTCAGTACAAAGGTCTAACCTTTAGTAATCTTCAGAACAGTTGTTGTGGCTCTGTCCTGGCTCATGTGTTTTCCTGTTGGACCCTGAGAGTCAACACACAGACGGATTAACAGAAAACGCTACGAGTGGAATAATCACAGATTAATATTAATCCATCAGATTTTGTTGGGTTAGCATGTTGCATCACAGATATGACACAGGAATTATATAAAAATTAGACTTTAAAATGTCAGGATACACTTGTGTACTTATACGAGCTAGACTTAAAGTTGATGTGTGTATTTATATGAGATGTGCTGCTGTAATTCGTCTCTAACAGTGTATAACATCATCAGTAGTTACATTATAGTAGTATATATAGTTTATGTGGAACTACACAGTTATTAGAGACACTTTATGACCAATAACAGTAATGCAGCTAACAGTAAATGACTGTGTGTGTGTGTGTGTGTGTGTGTGTTCACACTCCAGTGAGCCCCACCGGTGCTATGACTCGGTCTAACAGTATCCCGGATCAGGATGCGTTTGATCTGTATGGAGACGGACGAGTGCTGTGTGGCAGTAACACATCACTGGAGGAACGACCGCGTGCCATCAGCCGCTCCGGATCATTCCGTGACAGTACCGACGAAGGTATGTGTGTGTGTGTGTGTGTGTGTGTGTGTGTCCTGTGCTTTATTATTATTATTATTATTATTATTATAGTGCTTGTATTGTTATTCCTCATACCTCTTCTTATTATTATTATTTTAATTCTCCTAACACTTTTTAAGAAATTAACGTACAGACTTCGGAATATCTTTTCGGCGAGAATTAAGGAATCTCTTTTTGTTTTTTTATAAAAAAAATATTTATTTTAAAATATTTTAGCTTTAAGTTTGTGTGTCGATTAGAATTCCGTGATGTTACAATGGGGCCACACAGCACAGGTGCACACTGTAGGGCTCCTGCTCTCTCCCTCACTCACTGCTCTTTCTCATTACTTTCTCCTCTTTCTTTCTCTTTTTTTTCCTCTCTCTTATTCTATCCCTCTTTATTTCTTTTTCTCCCTATTTCTGCTTTTCTCACATGATTTATCTCTCATTCTCAGTCTTTCTCTTTCACGCCCATTGCTCCTTTTTTTCTCCCTCCTCTTTTTATTTTTTCTCTTTTACTTTGTTTCTCTCCCTTTCTTTTGCTCTTACATTCTCTCAATGTCACTTTCTCTTTTTCTTCCTTTTCTCTCCCTTTATTTTGTTCTTTTTTCTGACTTTTTATTTGACTTGCTTTTTTGTTCTTTCTTTTTCTTTATTTCCTTCTTTCTTTCTTTATTTCTGTCTTTCTTTCTTTTTCTTTCTCTTTATTTATTTTTCTTTGTCTTTCTTTCTTTCTTTCTTTCTTTCTCTTTTTCTTTATCTTTCTTTATTTTTTCTTTCTTTATTTTTTTCTTTCTTTCTTTCTATCTGTCTTTATTTATTTATATATTTCCCTTCCTTTGTCACGATCTGTTCTAGGTGCGCGGGTGCGGACACAAACGCGTAGCCGCTCTGAATAAACAACATGTTTAATTTACACAAATATCGTCGGGGAAACAAACAAAGACTCACGTCGCGACAGGCGTGCTCACACACAAACAACGAAGGACAATACTGGA
>JAOUQW010000014.1:13073901-13084690 GCA_028565825.1 Olivaichthys viedmensis
CATTACCTGAAGCTGCTGCTCGTATCTGCAGGATTTTATACATTGCGCTGCTGCCACACGATTGGCTGATTAGATAACTGCATGAATGAGAAGGTGTACATGTTCCAATAAAGTGCTCGCTGAGTGTATATACACACGCGCACACACACACACACACACACACACGTTCCTGGGGGCATATAAACATATTAAAGCCTGACCACCATAAAAATTTGGTCGATATTACCGATACTGGTTTTAAGGAGCTAAAAATTCTGATATAATTTTACACAAAATACCCTGTTAATGTGTGTGTGTGTGTGTGTCTCAGGTCCCCGGTTGTTCTTGTCATGTCCAATGGAGGTCGACGGTTCTCGTGTGTGGTTCACTGATCTGTGGAATTTCTCACTCGTGCCCTACTTACTGGAGGCAGTAAGGGAGGGACTACAGGTACACACACACGCGCACACGCACACACATACACACACACACACACACACCTACACACCTACACACACACCTACACACACACACACGCGCGCACACACACACCTACACACACGCACACACACCTACACACACGCACACACACCTACACACACACACACGCACGCACACACACACCTACACACACACGCACACACACACACCTACACAAACTTACACACACGCACACACCTACACACACGCACACACACACACACACCTACACACCTACACACACACCTACACACACACACGCGCGCACACGCACACACACACTTACACACACGCACACACACACACACGCGCGCACACGCACACACACACCTACACACACACGCACACACACACACCTACACACACAACTACAGACACACACTTACACACACGCGCACACACACATACACACACCTACACTCACGCACACACACACACACACCTACACACACACGCACACACACACACCTACACACACACCTACAGACACACACTTACACACACGCACACACACACACACACACACACACTATGTAAGTTGTTAACTCCAGTACTGTCTCTCTCTCTCTGTAGCTCTATGGTAAGAGAGCTGTGTGGGAAGATCCCTTAAAGTGGGTGATTGACAGCTCCCCATGGAGCTCCGCCCCCCTGCAGCGTGATAGCCAATCACTGCTGCCGTTGCGGCCGGAGGACGTGGGTTACGATGCGTTCGGCTCGTTTAAAGACGGAGCTTCACCCAAACAGACACACAAACACACGGCGCAGAGTGACAGCGACGGAGACCCACTGGTACACACTCCCATTACAGTCTCACCCTGTCTCTCTGTCTGTCTTACCCTGTCTGTCTGTTTCAACCTCTGTTTGTCTCACTCTCTGCCTGTCTGTCTCACCCACTGTCTGTTTGTCTCACCCTCTGTCTGTCTGTCTCACCCTGTCTCTCTGTCTGTCTTACCCTGTCTGTCTGTCTCACCCTCTGTCTGTGTCTGTCTCCCTCATTCTCTATCTGTCTGTCTGTCTCCCTCACACTCCGTATGTTGATAAACAAGTTTGTGTGTGTGTGTGTGTGTGTGTTTGTGTGTGTGTATATATCTGTGTGTGTAAATTCATGCTCTCCTGCCCCCTTGTGGACATCAAACTACACTCATGATGCAGTAATCTGCTTCATCCACACAGTGGCGCCACTGAGACTGAACTGTACTTCAGCAGTTATTAAAAAATATATATATTTTTGTCACGTTATATTTCTCCAGCAATCACGACTCCATCCCATATATCAGTACAGTACAGTGTGTTCTGATTGGCTGAGAGCAGTACGAGCAACTCATGCATAGAGTGCTGTGAAAAAGTATTTGTCCCCTTTTGCTGAGTTTACTGAAAGGTTTCAGATTTTTTTAAACAAAATGTAATATTATTATTTCATTTATTTAGGGAACAATGTTATACAACACCCAGATCTTCCTTGTGAAAAAGTATTTACCCCCTTAAACTTAAAGGAACAGTTCGGCCAAAAAATTAAACGTACACAATTTCAAGACATGTCTGGTCCAGCATCATACTCAGGTAGGAGGCGTGTTCTAAAGTTTGAAGGTAGAGATTGTACATTAGAACTGATTTGGATGATAATAAAGTTCACATTTGATTTATATATTTAATGTTTTAATACGTACTTATTTTATGAAACTGTTTATGTACAAATGGTGTTAATGAGACAAACAGTGTCTTTAGAGAGGAGAGTGCGATGCTTTAGGCAGGCAGTTTGTACAATGCTAAACTGGCAGCTACAAGCTAACATTAATTATAAGCAACATTGCCTTGAAGAAAACAAAAGATGAAAACTTTAGACACCAAACATGTCTTGGCTGATCGACTACATTTGAGGAACAATGTGTAAATTTCACTTTTGGCCAAACTGTTCTTGTAAAGAAAATAAACTTCTTCTTTTTTTTTAATCAGGAAGGGGGCAAATACTTTTTCATGGGACTGTGAAGAAGTGTAAAAACTGAGTGAATATCATTTGCAAGTCACTAAGAGATGACATTAATACCATTTGAATGAAATATATGTGATCTCAGCTTGCTGTCTTTTCTCATGTCTCTCCTCAGACGTTCAGAGATTATAAGGTGACAAAACTTCCACTGTGATCAGTTCTGCATCAGCACACAATAATCTAGTGATGCACAGATGTGTGTGTGTGTGTGTGTGTGTGTGTGTAGGTTACAGCACCAGAACGGTAATGTGTGACAGTCGTCATTTGTTACACAGTGCACTAGCGAGAACTGTTTATATTTCATTCGTGATCAAACACTAATCCGCTGATCCTCATTATTCAAGAATCTATGATTTAAAACTGAGACAGATCCATTGTTTTGCTGTGTGACAAATAAAAACACACTGTATTGGATTTATATTAGTAAAGAAAGATTGAGTCTTGTTGTAGTGTTTGATAACTGATTAAATAAAAACAGTTTGTGGTGGACTTTTTGCTTTAAGTGTTTATTGTTGTAAAGTGGCGTGTTCAGTACCATTTATCCATCTTTTTTGTAGATGTGTTCTAGTGCCTCTGTGTGTGTGTGTGTGTGTGTGTGTGTGAGCATGTATTTAGCTCTTTGTGAATATTTGATCATTTTGACCTTGTGAGGACATTTGGCTGGTCCCCATTAAGAAAAGTGCTGTTTTACAAAAACTGCAGACTTTATTTGAAAAACTAAAAAAGTCAAAAGATCACCTTTTGTGTACAAGGTTAATGGTAGGGTTATTGAAGCTAAAGTTAGGGTTCTTGAGATCAAGGTTAAGATTACTGAGTTTAAGGTTAAAGTTACTGAATTTAAAGTTATGGTTACTGAGGTTAAGTTTAAAGTTGCTGATGTTAAGGTTAGAGTTATTGAGGTTAAAGTTAGGGTTACTGAGGTAAAATTTAAGGTTACTGTGGTTGAGGTTGAAGTTAAAGTTAGGGTTATTGAGGTTAAAGTTAAGGTTACGAGGGGTTGAGGTTAAAGTTACTGGAGTTACAGTAAGGTTAGGGTTACTGAGGTTAAGGTTACTGAGGTTAAGGTTAAGGTTACTGGGGTTGAGGTTACTGAGGTTAAGGTTACTGAGGTTAAGGTTAAGGTTACTGGGGTTGAGGTTACTGAGGTTAAGGTTAAGGTTACTGGGGTTGATGTTAAGGTTAAGGTTACTGGGGTTACAGTAAGGTTAGGGTTACTGAGGTTAAGGTTACTGGGGTTGATGTTAATGTTAAAGTTACTGAGGTTAAGGTTACTGAGGTTAAGGTTACTGAGGTTAAAGTTAAGGTTACCGGGGTTGAGGTTAAGGTTACTGGGGTTACAGTAAGGTTAGGGTTACTGAGGTTAAGGTTACTGAGGTTAAGGTTAAAGTTACTGAGGTTAAGGTTACTGAGGTTAAGGTTAAAGTTACTGAGGTTAAGGTTACTGGGGTTGATGTTAATGTTAGGTGAAGGAATAGCATTATTTAGCTACAATAATAAGAAAGCCAATTAAAAAACCCACAAAAGTAGTAATGCAAGTGTGATTTTGTGTTTATAAGTTCTACTCTTTCTCTTTTTGACTCCTCCCCTTCAGATGAATATGCTAATGAGGCTACAGGAAGCTGCTAACTACTCCAGCGCTACTCAGAGCTGTGACAGCGACAGCGCTAGTCACCATGACGACGTGCTAGACTCCTCCCTCGAGTCTGCCCTTTAAGCCACGGCCCCAGCAAGGAACCGGGAAGAGCTAGCTTTCTTCATATTGGATAATAATGGGCCGCATTGGAAGCCGAAGAGGCAGAATAAACACAAACACTGGTAAAACCTGCAAACAAAAAAAAGGATCTATTCCACTTGCCGCTGAATATTTGTTCGCTGACAAACAAACAACTGGAAGATTTGGGTTTTTTTGGCGTTTGGTTAGCGATATCAATGTTAATTAGCATTGTTTACACGAGCCGGAGTCTTGTTTCGGTCAACTCAGTCAACCCCGTGGTGCTGCTGTGGTGCCAAAATACGTTTACGTTTGTACGCCGACAAGCACAAGCGGGCCTCGTCTCATTTCCGCTACTGTGAAACTTACTCGTCAGTGCTAACTCACTCCGCTCAGTGCACAAAGCTGACGAAGCTGTCACCATCTTTAACAACTCGAATAAATCTTACATGGTGGTGTTTTCTCTTTTATTTGACTGCCTGCAGTTCCCTTTTTTTCTCCACCGGGAGCACTAGAGTGCTGGATTGTTATACAAAGTGGACAAGGGAACAAGGGAACGAGTCTGATTATGGTGCTTTTTTGCTGCCTTAAATGTGCTGAGCTCTAGTGGACATTTGCAAATGTTAAGAAAACAAGAAAAGCGTCGTCTTTTTCTGAGTGACGTCAGTTTAAGGCGGAAATGTAAACCAATAAAAGCCACGTTTGCATATTTTATTTTTGTTACCTCGCGAGTGTGTTAGGTTTAGGACGCAGCGTTATAAAAAACGGTCCAAATGTATAATAATGGAGATGTAATATCTTTATGGAAGCCCAGTTGAGCTGGGACGACAAACTGAACTCTGATGAGCACAAATAAGACAAGTTGCTTTGCTAGCATGCTGTTTTTACTTCGTTGTGTGTGTGTGTGTGTGTGTGTGTGTGTGTGTGTGTGTGTGTGTATGTGAAGTGTGTTTTGTTCTGGGGAAAAATAATTTTAAGTTCATTCAAGATTTTTGGTTCAAAAAGTCTTGCATATTTTCTAAAATATTCATTCTACCGAAAGTAGTAGAAAAATATTTGGATTTGTTCCCTAACAAAGTTTCATTTTAATGATCGTGTTAAATGCTAAAGTTGATACAAATCCACATTGAGTAAAAAATAATGATCATCGCCTGTCTCTTTAAATAAAACCATAAAAACCTTACAAATCTGTCGCACTAAACTGTGTGAAAGCACTTTTAGGTTAAAAAACACTGTTCAAGATGCCATTTTTGGGTCAAAGGTCATGACATAACATCATCATGGTTTTACGCTGTCTGAATTATTTATAATAATAAAAATAAAATGTATTTCCAGTCAAAGGTGCAAAATTGTGTAAATCGGTGCTTCATTATTCTCAGAGATTCAGATTTCAGACAGCATTTTTTTTTCACTTCCTGTCCAACAAACGTAAGAGACAAACGAATCATTGTAGGTCCTTAAATTCACCAACTAGCACAAAGCTGCCTCGTCTTATTTCCACTCCTCTTTTGTTTTCGTGTGTCGTTCCCTTTTTTCTACCTTACAGTAATGCAACAGACAAATGTTGTTTATAATCTAAAGTGATAATAAAATCCGCTAATAAACCTGCCATATAAGGAAGTAGATTAGCAAAGAAAATTGTGTCACTTTGAGGAACTATGACGTTAATAATCAATAATAGTGTGGAAATATTTTAAATAGTGTACTACAGTTGTGTTCACCGAATGACAAATAATATCATTAAACCATGACAAAAGCTTCGGCAATTTATCACGATATGAAAATTTGATATCAGCACATGCCTAGTTGAGGATACGACTTAGCTAAGGAATATAGGTAGTTGACATTACGCCTTATTTTACAGACATTAAACTAAAATATGTATGAAAATGTATTATCAGGTACACAACATTTCAAATAATAGTAAATAATGGCGTGTTTTATGGATATTGTACCTTCAAGTAAAAAGTTTCTGAGGTGCGACTTCAATTTCCATAAAAAGAAATTTAAACATCACAGCATGTTGAGAAATGATTAAAATAAAGATTATTATAAATTTTATAGATGAATGCTGAAATGGGTGCTTGTGATATGCCATTTTTATATTTACAGGTGTGGAAAGGAAAAAAAGATGGTAAAATACTCTGAAAACGAACAATTTCTAGTATGTAGTATAAAACTTTTCTGGAAATCAACACAGAAAATATACCCATATATACGCTGGGACATCATTCACACTGAGGGGTGGAAACTAAATTAACTTCATGTTTACAAAATCTTTTTTTAATAAAAATCATATAAAATGCTGCCATTAGTATAACACACAGGAGGCCATGTGCAGGGTTTTTATTTAGGTCAATCCAGCTAAATCATAATAATAAACTGATAAAAATACATCAAAAACTAAAAAAATACAAAAAGTAAAAGGTGCTTTCAATAACCGGTGATTTCAAAATGAAAAGTGTTTTAATAATTAAGTGTATTATGTTTAAAAAAAAAAAAAAAACTGTCCATAAGGAACTGGTACGAGGCCCCTGGTTTTGTTTCTGAACTGCCGCATGTTGAATTTGACATGATCACTAAAATACCGTGTTTTCCTTTTCCACATTCGTTTACAAAAAGTGCTCAAATCCTGCAGGTGCTAATAACCTTTGACCTTTCCGACAGTGCCGTTCCTAAATCCTTATTATTTATTTCCATTAATGCACAGCAATTCCACCGAAACATTCTGATCAATTCTCCTCCAGAAAACTTGCATCTCTGAAATTTTAACAACATAACGTTTTTTTAATTTGTTGTTTTTCTGTGTGTGTGTGTGTGTGTGTGTGTGTATGTTTGTCTTTCTGTGTGTGTATAAAGTGTTTTTCTCCCAGGATTTGGGCTAAAAAAAATGTTTTTTTCACAGTTGAGGGAGTGAATTGTAAATATTTAAGCCTTGCACAATTTCCTAAAGATGCAGCCAAACTTGTTCCTTATTGCCTAGAATAAATCTTTGTGATTTACAGATAAAAATAAAACCGTGCCAGTTATCCAATCACACGTCTTACAGTGATCAATTAATTATACACAGATTTATTATGTACAGTGAGGGATACCATAGTTAAAAAACTATTGTGTTAAATTTATGATACAACAAAATCAGTTCTGCATTAATTCAGATTAAATATATTCAGTTTTTCAAACTTTTTTAAAAATCCCAATTTTTTTATAAAGCACAGCAACAGAAATATACCTGTTTTTTTTACTGTGATTTTAATTTGCACAACTTTTATGTTATTTTCCTCCACATTTGTTTACAAAAATATCTAAAGGTGCTGAGTGCCAAAATCTCCCAGGATTGGACTTTTTGACCTTCGACCTTTCCAATATTGCTGTTCCTAAATAACTATAAATGAATTTACAGCAACAAATTATTCACACATTGTCAATTCAACAGAACTAGTCTTGACATTTTTATGACATTTTTACTTTGTTGTCTGTTTATGTTTGTGTTTGTGTGTATTTAAAATTCTACTCAAAACTTGTAGAAAAAAATGTAATCTGTTTTTACTGACCGATGAGCGGAAAGTTGTCAGTAAATCCTCCCCAGAAACTGTAGAAACTGAGAATTTCTAAATGCAATTAAAGTTTAATCTTTAATGTTAGTCTGAAAGAATACAAACCAAGTGAAGGACACACAGTCATCTTACTTTTTTTAGAATTTCAATTGCAGAAATTTAGCATTTAAATTACAGAAATTTGAAATTTCAATCACAGAAATTACAGAAATGTGGAATTTAAATTACAGTATTGTGGAATTTAAATGACAGAAATATGGGGTTTAAATTACAGAAATTTGGGATTTAAATTACCGAAATGACAGAAATTTGTCATTTGAATTACAGATATTTAGAATTTACATTTAAACTGTGTACTTTAAGGCTGAAACACAATGTTCATACTGTGATGTTCAGCTTTATTTAAACTAGCTGTGATGTATCAGCTCACAAACATCTGGGGATTTAAATAAATAGGGTGAAAGGTCAAGCTACATCATCATCATGCTCTCCAAAGGCCGGAGTCAATCACAACCCAGGATGCACTGCAGTGTCCAAATTTAATAAGACATTTATACGGTGCCAAATCTATCTGGTTTGGAATTTTGTCCTTTGACCTTTAGGGACCTTTCCAACTGCCTCTGTCGTTTTATTGTTACTGTTTTTTAGTTTCTTTACAGAAACTAATAAATTTTGTCACTCATTAGTTGATTCTGATGAATTGTGCTCCAGAAAACTTGGACTAATAATTGAATGTTTGAATGTTGAGTCCTGTCCAATGTAAAAAGAATAAAACAATTAAAAATTTTACCAAAATTGCGCTTTATTAAACACACGGCTCAGACGTCAGTGTTCTTTTCTTGCCTAAATTCTTCAATCCCAAGCATCATGTTGGTGTCTGTTTCTCTTTTTATTTTCTTGCTTAATTGCGAATACATCTCGGTGCGAGTGTAACATTTATTACTATTTGTTTTCAGTGCGTAAATGTTTTATATTTTGTACATTTGTAAGTAACATATCATGTAAATAGTAAGAGACTGCGATTTAAAATCATCTGGAGAATTTTGTAGTCTTTGTAAAATCCTAATAAATGGTGTTTTGGTGTCACCTGAGACGTGTTATTTCTGCTTTCACTTTTATTTTTTTAACAAATTTAAATTGCTAAAGTCATTCTTACATCACTTTTAAATGCATGTGAAATTAACACTTAGTAATATAATACACAATTATTTAAATGTATTTTATCAAAAATTTAATTATTTTAAACTATTTAATTTTTTTTTACATTTGATCACATTTTGCAATTTTAATAAATTATATAAAACATTCAAAAACTTAATAAAAAAAAATATTAAAAATGAATGAACAATTAAAAATACAAAAAATAATAACATTTGTAGCTTTTTAAAAATTGTAATTACTTAAATATTATATTTGTAAAAATATCTTAAAAATGTCAATTAAGAGTAATGAAAAAATAAATAAAAAGTTGTAGAATATATATATATATCATTTTTGAGTAATGAATGAATGACAATTTAATATGTTTAAAAGATAAACAAATATAAAAATTTGTAGTAAAAAGTAATTTGAATGAACTCTTCAAATAACTTTTTTCTACAATTTTTTTCATTTTTTCATCTTTTAAACATTTTAAATATGACTTAACATAACATTTAAAAAAATAAATGTGTACCTTTATGTTGAAAATATTTATTACTTAAAATAAAAGTCATTATGATTTATTACTGTACTTCCCAGCATTTCATTCTCATATTTTAAACATGCCAGATTTTAACGACTAACTCCTGTTAAACATAGCACACCTTCTCCATCATGTACAGAATTAATACCTGGAGTTTAAATTTGACCAAAAAGTAGTCCATTTTTTGCTGCAGAAATGTGATAACAGTCGGTCTTTCAACAGATTTGTCTTACAGCAGTTTGCTTTTATTTAATCAGTTATTATTCAAAACTAACAGTTTTGTCAAATGATATTTTTCAAACAAGATTCCATAATTTTTTACTTATATAACATGTCCATTTACTCCACAGGGAAGGTGTGTATTTTTAACTTCTTTTCGTACCATCTGAACCATCAGCTTCTGTTTCTCATGCCGTTCTCCTGACAGATGATTAGAGGAAATATTGGTTGCTAATTTCATAATAGCTGCTTATTGATGTGCATGAGTTGGCAGAGTGTAATTGCAATGCCACTGGAACATTGTGTTTCACCGGGAACCATTCAGTGCTTTACAATAGCTGTCAGTGAGTCATCAAGCCCAGGCTTCGGTTTGCCTCGGTCCAACACAATCCACTTTGTGCTGCTTTTTTGTAAGCTTGTGCATTTATAACTTAAATAAACAACATTCCCCAAAAGAATAGGGATTATTTCAACGTCAACAGCGACAACAAGATTGTCTGTTTTGGTCACATTGTATATAGGCCACTAAGGGGCGCTATAGGGGACATTATAGACAGTGTGCTTTCTTCCAGTTAACCATCATGGCAGACCAGCAGTCCTGGATTAGCATGAGACAGTCTTTCTGATTACAGCAGCAGTTCTATAGTATCCAGGAGAGATTATCCACTGAAGCAGGAAGGTAATACATGCTGGGAAGAGACAAAAGTTATGTACTAAAGGGCAGGAGGCTATTGTGGTGCTATAAAGAAAGCCAGGAAAGGATCCAACCCACCCTACAAGCTACAGGCCAATTGTATTAACACCTGATATTGGGAAGGTAATGGAGAAAATTGCATAAAGGGGAAGAAGACCAAGGAGTTGAAATTAGAAAAGCGCAAGTAAATACGAATGCAAAGGTAACCTACCTGTAGAGACTGAGAAAGTGTAATGATGTGGAAACTTGGCCAAAGATGAAGCTAAATGCAATGGAAACAAGAGGACCCAAAATATCAATATGGGGGAGAGTGGGAAGGGCAGTATCAGCTAGTTATAGAATAGGATACTATTTTATTGTCACATATACATATACAGTACAGTACAGTGAAATTCATTCTCCGCATATCCCAGCATGTTGGTAAGCTGGGGTCAGAGCGCAGGGTCAGCCATGATACAGCGCCCCTGGAGCAGGGAGG